>JZKD02S1677770.1:83369-95063 GCA_000966675.3 Picea glauca
CCATGAGATGGGTGTGTTGTTCCTCTCTGAGACAGAGAAGGAACAATGTGTGCCCATGTGTGGGGTGAGGAAGCCCATGAGTTGGGTGTGCCCATGAGATGGGTGTGTGGTTCCTCTTTGAGACAGAGATGGAACATTGTGTGCCCCTGTGCGGGGCGAGGAAGCCCATGAGTTGGGTGTGTTGTTCTCTCTGAGATGGAGATGAAATGATGTACTGGTCTCCTCTATGCAGAGAGTTGAGATGATGTGATACTCAAAATGATTCTCATATGAGACGTAGTGAGACAAAGATCTGTTGAGTAGGACGTTCCTGTGGCTGAGCACAGGTGGACGTGATCCTAGTGGCTGAGCATTAGTGAGTGTGTATTTTGATGATTCTCCGGTGAGACGCAATGAGATAGAGACTTGGATGTCCCTGTGGTTGAGCACAAGTAGGCATGCCCCTAGTGGGTGTATGAGATCTCTTGCTATATTGTCCAAGAGTCAAACTTACCTGTAACCCTATTTGTGATGTAAAGGATACAGGTCGGCCCCACCATAAAGTGAAATATAATTAATGTAAAAGATAACTAATATGGTAATTATTAATTATATTATGAGTTATTGAGATCGGCCCTGTTGTGCCAATAGACACTACCTTTGATATGCCCAATCTAATATAAATAAAGGTATTTTCTCCATTGAGGAAACACAACACAAGTGTCAGTTTGAAAATTTCAGCAAGTACTTGTTCTTAAGCTGAAGTGTGCACCTCTCTTGGGTGTTAGCTTTCTAGGTTTTGTGAGTGCCCTTTTGTGTGTTAGGTTTATGGTTTGGGAGGTCTTTATCTTGAAGAATATAGAAAAGGATTGGTTGGGTTTTCTTCCCTTGTTGAGAAGGGTTTCCAAGGATACTTCTTGTGTACTTGTGCATAGTATTTATTCTTGTGATTTTGGTTGTTGCAACAAATTGTTAATGGTGAAACTACAATTGTCTATGGTTCAAGTAAAATGCTAAAATTGGAATGAACTTCATGCTTGAGGCTAGCTTAATGAAAAATCAACATGGTATCAAAGCATAGGTCTTGAAGAACCCATTGCACCAGCATTTACCAGACATCCTCTCACTTCTGTAGAACCGTATGAGCCTCCTAGGGTTCCCAGAAATTTCGTACGACCCTCCTTTATGAGGTGTTTCAGCACTTAATACTTGGACGTTGGGACTAAAAAGTTCATAGGAGTGTGCGGCCTCCTTCAACGCACCTCCAACAAGCTTCAGATTGCATTTTCGAGCATTTTGATTTTTTGGCCCTAGGGTTTCGTAACTTTCTGCAGAAATTTCATAATTAGGGTTTTTGCAACTCATTGAAGGAGCTCTTCATCTCACCAGTGTTCTTCTATCTTCCAAGGCTTACTGTAGGCAGTCATAAGCCCAACAAAACCTCAACAGGGATCAAGAGAGAGTTCACAGTTCCTTACAACCCTCAACAAAATGGGGTTGCGGAGAGAAAGAACATAACTATCATCGAGGCAACCAAAACAATGATACATGATCAGAGTCTACCTATGACTCTATGGGCATAAGCATGTATGACAGCAGTGTATGTTCAGAACAAGAGTCCTCATCAGATCTTGAAGAACATAACTCCAAAAGAAGCTTTCACTGGAATGAAGCCTGAGATTGTACACTTCAGGATATTTGGGTGCCCAGTATATTTTGATGTACCAAAAGAGAAGAGATCCAAGCTAGACCCTTCAGGGAGAAAGGGTACATTTGTGGAATACATTAAATCTTCGAAGACATGTCAGATTGTAATGTCCAGTTTTTCCTAGGCAATCAGAATATTGTGGTGGTTTACACAGTTTCCCGTAAACCACTAGACGGATGAGCTAGGGAAACGATACTGGTAAAGTCACTTTNGAATTATAAAGTGAAAACTTAGGAAAAGTGAGTTTATTATTATTAAACCCCTCTTTGAGGGTATTTCTCTCCAATTAATAATTAAATGAATATTTTAATGGAGAAAAGGACAAGTGAATGAATAAAAGGACGATGGAAGGGGAAAAAGGATTATCGACTATTCATTTTTTAATAATTGAGTTTGGGAGAAGAGCTCAGTGAGCCAGCAAGGGTTTCAGCTGGAAACCCATTCGGCACCTCGGATTCGGCAGTGAAACTATCTGCCCTAGCCGTGGAATCTCGGATTCGACAGTGAAACTATCTGCCCAAGCCGTGGAATTGGAGAAGCCATCCAGACTTTTCATTTGCAGATAATTGCTATTGTGATCCAATGAGTTTTGTGTGAGATTGAGTTCATTATCATTTGTGGAGGAAAGGTGGAGTTTCATGTGGCACGTGTGGACAGTTTAGAGGTTTCCTCTTGTGCTGGGCGCATCTTCTGTTTGTGGTCGTGTGTTCTTCCATTGTACCTGATTCTTTCCTCATCCAATTCGTGGTTGTTGCTGGGTGTGATTTTTCGTGTTGCTGGTCACCATCATTGGAGATGTGTGCTTCCTTATTGGCTGAGTTTTCTTTATTCCTAGGCTGCGTGGAGTATTCCCTTTGGTGCTGCGTGGGGCTGCAAGAGGGGATCATTGTTGGTCGCCCCTTCCTTGCTGGTTGTACCCTGCGTGCAAAGAAGGATACCATGATTTGGAGCTGCCAAATCGTATCAAACCAAACAGCCAAACGTCCAATACATGGGTCGGCCTCCTTGTCAAAGCGTATGGACAGTTTGATTATTCCCTTGTGGTTGAGCGAACAGTGAAGCTTCCAACACTTTAACAACAACAGAACGACAATCAATTGGATCGTTTCCCTTCATCAAATCGGTGTGGACAGTTTTGGGCTCATTTTTTATGGCTGTGTGAAGATGTGAGATTGTCAACTTCCTACAGCAACATCTTCATCCTTGTTGAGAGGTATTCCTACCTCAATCTGATTGTAATAGGTTCAACATCATTATTTAATAAAGAGCAACCATTTTCTAGACAATTTGTTATTACATATATGATCGTTTTCCATTATATCTTTATGGGTTGTGCTTAAAATCAAAATAAGACATTGTGCACGTCATTAGGGAGGCATAAGGGATTCGAAACCCATCATAACAGCAAACAAAACCAAGTGACAGTCTGTTGTCCGTCCAAATTTCCACCTACAGCCATAAACTCAGAAGTCTGCAAACTGTTTGACGAAAGTCCAACACCAGAACTAGAAGGATTTTCCCAATTTTTCCAACCTAGAATATTTCACAGATCTACATTCCTTGTCAGAGACAGATTGAGATAAGCAGAGATGTTACTTTTGAGGAAGAAATAGCCTTCCAAAGATCCAGAGAATCTCATATGGAAATTGACAGTGAGACAATACCCTCTCCCCCTTCAGTAGTTCAAAGGGAGACATAAATTATTCCAGTTGATCCAGTTGCTCCAATTGATATGTCCGAAGATATTGCAGTAGAACATAAAAGGCCTGCTTGGGCTCAATATCAAGAGAGCAAGAGACCAAAGAGATTCTCGAGCTACCTTTCAGCCATGAGCCACATCATTGACTCTAAGCCTTCTTGTCATGGAGAAGCTTCTGGTGAACAGGTATGGCAAGATGCCATGATAGAAGAATATCAGTCTATATTGAAAAATGATGTATGGGATATTGTTTCGAGACTAGAAGGGAAGTATTTAGTGACTTCCAAATGGATTTATAAAATCAAGTATGCAACCAATGGAAGCATCGAGAAATACAAAGCGAGATTTGTAGCCAGAGGGTTCTCGCAAGTAGAGGGAGTTGACTATGATGAGACATTTGCTCTAGTAGCCTGATACACTTCCATATGTTCTATCATTGCACTAGCTACATCCATGGGTTGGAAACTACATCAAATGGATGTAAAGACAACCTTTCTCAATGGTGAGATTGAGGAAGAAGTTTATATCGAGCAACTAGAAGGATTCGTTATACACAAAGAAAAATCGCATGTATGCAAGTTGAAGAAAGCCATGTATGGACTAAAGCAAGCACCTCGTGTTTGGTATGAGAAAATGGATGGATTCTTGATGAGTTTGGGCTTCAACAAGAGTGGTGTTGATCCAAACCTATATTATCGCATTGTTGCCAACGAGTGCTTAATCTTGGTCCTATATGTGGACGACCTTTTTCTCACCGGTTCAAAGAGACTCATTGTTGAATGCAAACAAGAATTGACTGCTAAATTTGAGATAAAGGATTTAGGCTTGATGCACTACTTCTTGGGACTAGAAGTATGGCAGAGGACAAATGAGATTTTCCTGAGTCAAGGAAAATATATAGTGGAGATATTGAAAAAGTTCGGTATGACAGAATGCAAATCCATGCCTACACCAATGGTGATGGATTTGAAGAAGATGAATGATGTTGATTCAGGCGAGATTGATCCACACTTGTACAGACAACTAATTGGATCATTGATGTATCTGGTTAACACTAGACCTGATATATGCTATGCAGTGAATGTGCTTAGCCAGTTCATGAGTCAATCGAGACAGACTCACTGGATAGCAACGAAACATGTATTGAGATACCTACAAGGCACAGTTGGATATGGCCTGAGATATGCCTCCGGTTTAGACTTGAGCTTACAGGGATATGCCAATGCAGATTGGGTAGGGAGCGCAGTGGACTAGAAGAGCACCTCTGGTTGTTGCTTTACTTTAGGGTCTACCATGGTTTCCTGGTGCAGCAGGAAACAGAGCTCTATGGCACTGAGTACCGCAGAGGCAGAGTACTTAGGATTGAGTGTGGCAATCCGCGAAGCAGTGTGGCTTCGCAAACTTCAAACAGATTTATTCGATCATGAGATGGATCCTACTACTATTCATTGTGATAACCAGAGTTGTGTGAATCTCTTCGAGAACCATGTGTTTCATGATAGATGGAAACACATTGAGATAAAATATCACTATATCAGAGACATGGTGCAGAGGAAAACAGTACACGTACAATACCTTCCTACCCATGAGCAGATTGCAGACATCTTCACCAAACTGCTTGCCAAGACGAAGTTCGAGTACTTCCGTGAGAGACTTGGCCTGGTGGAGAATGCCTCCCTAGCTAAGAGGGAGTGTTGATGATTACAGTTGTGTGAGACATCCTCCAGGACACAGACTGAGTGAGTCGACCTGAGAGAGAGCCCATGTGTTGGGTGTGCCCATGAGATGGGTGTGTTGTTCCTCTCTGAGATGGAGAAGGAACGATGTGTGCCCCTCTGTGGGGTGAGAAAGCCCATGATTTGGGTGTGCCCATGAGATGGGTGTGTGGTTCCTCTCTAAGACGGAGATGGAACATTGTGTGCCCCTGTGCGGGGTAAGGAAGCCCATGAGTTGGTTGTGTCGTTCTCTCTGAAACGAAGATGAAACGATGTACTGGTCTCCTCTGTGCAGAGAGTTGAGATGATGTGATACCCCAGATGATTCTCCTGTGAGTCACAGTGAGACAAAGATCTATTGAGTAGGACGTTCCTATGGCTGAGCACAGGTGGACGTGATCCTACTGGTTGAGAACAAGTGAGTGTGTATTCTAATGATTCTCCTGTGAGACGCAGTAAGATAGAGACTTGGACGTCCCTGTGGCTAAGCACAGGTGGACGCGCCCCTAGTGGCTAAGCACTAGTGGGTGTATGAGATCCCTTGCTATATTGTCCAAGAGTCAGACTTACCTGTAACCCTATTTGTGATGTAAAGGGTACAGGTCGGCCCCACCATAAAGTGAAAGATAATTAATGTAAAAGATACTTAATATGGTAATTATTAATTATATTCTGAGTTATTGAGGTCATCCTTTTTGTGCCAATAGACACTACCTTTGATATGTCCAGTCTAATATAAATAAAGGTAATTTCCCCATTGAGGAAACACAACACAAGTGTGAGTTTGGAAATTTCAGCAAGTACTTGTTCTTGGGATGAAGTGGGCACCTCTCTTGGGTGCTAGCTTTCTAGGTTTTGTGAGCACCCTTTTGTGTGCTAGGTTTATGGTGTGGGATGTTTTTCTCTTGAAGAATTTAGCAAAGGATTGGTTGGGTTTTCTTCCCTTGTTGAAAAGGGTTTCCAGGATACTTCTTGTGTACTTGTGCATGGTATTTCTTCTTGTGATCTTGGTTGCTGCAACAAATTGTTAATGGTGAAACTGCAATTGTCTATGGTTCAAGTAAAATGCTAAAAGTGGAATGAACTTCATGCTTGAGCCTAGCTTAATGAAAAATCAACAATCCCCAATATTTGAAGTTATGATTTCTCTTTCTTCCCCCCACATAGTGTTTTTCTAGTACTTACATACATATGATGATGATGATGGTTAACATCCGTTGAGACCAAATTTGGTCTATCCGACCTTCGGAAAGTTTAAATACTATTTTGGTTAATAATTGGTTTCCTAATAGCATTTAGACTTAATATTGTTTAAAGCTTAGTTATTTGATATTTACAACATCAAATAATATTATTAAAAATGGTATTTAAAAGAGATTTTGATTTCTCAAAATTAATCAAGTCATTAATAAGAAAAGAAAATCATAGAAAATTACATGAAAATCATTTGTCTTCTATTTGAACTTTGCATTGGAGAAGATCTTCACATGCACATCAAACACTCTTTACTCCCTCTCCATAAAAGGGCACCCCTGCATGGGTATATAAGGCCATTATCCTCATTGTAATCAATTTCATTCTTATACATTATTATTTAATATATATTACTGTCCTATATGTATATCTTTATATTCCAAGTATTTTGGATTATTAACTCATGAGTCCGGTTGGTTCACCCCACTATATTATGAGACTCTCCTAAATTGATCAAGTGCCCTCCATAAGTGATTGTTGTAGGATCTGTTGAAAATCGGAGCCCGGCATTTTGTTCATTGGCCTCCCAAATCATCAAGGTATCTGAATAAATATCATGATTGGAGCATTGCAGCTGGCTAGTTGAGGGACTGAAATCACTGAGAAGAATAGTATAACCTGAAGCAGAGAACTGTGATTTCGAGCTGTAAATTACTAAATCCAACAAAGGGGAGTCACCATCATCAGCAACAACATATCATGAGGAAGAAGGGGGAAGTAATATGCTTCTATAAACAATTTCGTCAGACGTTTCCTGTCCAGTCAAACCCAATTGAACCTGCCATAAAAGTCAGACCCTTACAGCGTAGTGGAGGAGCCTAGTTGTTCCTTGAACAGGGCCAACTCCACCTGAACCTTTAGACCCATGACGGACCTCTGGTCTATGAACTGAGATCCATGATTAGCATTTAAAAGGACATTGTTTTACATAGATTTCTTGAGTTTTTATGATGAAGATTATGCATATTGGATACCACACATTTTCAACTAGAATTACTTGATCTTGTGTGTGAAAGTTTTTCCTTTGTAAAAGTGTTTCAAGCTTCTACCTTGAGAAACAAACACATACTGAAGAAGTTGTAAGGCTCTTTTTGTTTTAAGACCATAAGAGCAATTAAGGAAAGAAGTAAATGAGACTCTCTCTCTTATCTCTTAATCTTTGAAAGTGACAGCCAACGTTATGTTGGTTGACAAAAACTTGATAGCTTGTAGTATACAACGGAGAGTAAGAAAAAAATTCTCAGATCTCATTGACAGAAGTAACAATCCAAATCAATGAAATTTCCTTGGTTGCTTTTCATAACTAACAATTCTGATTAATGAGTTGAAAATATGGTTTGGAATCTATAGGAAAAGAATATAGAAAAAGAGTTTTCTTCAATTACAAAGTTGCAAGCTCCATAACCTTATTTTCCCGTTGACTCACAGTCATGTAAAGTCCCTGCAGAGAGAGGACACTGATGAATAGCTGCTTCTAATTATTTCAACACTAAAATCCACATCAAATGAAGATAAATAACATTAAAGCTGATTTGCAACTACTTAATGGGAAGGCGCGTACTGTTGTGGTATGAATAGTGGCTCCTGTGGTCATTCCTATGTTTTGGTTAGGAACAAGCTCAAAATTAAAGTTCTGCAGTAAGATTGCCAGTGCAACAAGAGATTCCAGCAATGCAAACTGATCACCAACACACTTGCGAGGCCCGCCACTAAAGGGAATGAATCTGAAGACACAAATAAAAGGCAAACCCTGGCATACTGAACAGTGCAAAATAAAAGGAAAGAAAATACCGGAACATTTAGGCAATATCTCTCCAGGCATGCACGCATCCAAAATAATGAACAGACCATACACTGTTCTCCCTAAGAGCAGTTTTCTTCTCTACTTTCTATTTATTAGCTGGGACGTTTACCTGAAGTCCGAATTTGACTCATTTGGCACCGGACCATCCAAGTCAAATCTTTCAGGTATGAATTCTTCGGCCTTATCCCATACCTATGATACACCAATTCACCATTTTTTAAACTTTAGTCACAAAAGCACATTTGGAAGAAACAGCGGAACTACCAAAACACAAATACTTGCTAATGCAGCATATCCTAAGATCATGGTCAAGGTTTTTCTCAGTTACAAGCATTTTTTTTTTATTGTTAGGAGGGATGTATTAAGTTCGCATGCTGTAGATCTTGGGTCGCTGTAGCTCAGAGGATTTCCGTCCAATGTTTTAGCAGTTTTTTTCAGGGCAAATCCACCTAGGATTAGAATTTCCCACAGAAGGACAGCTGTAGATATTTTCAATAGCTTTCTGACACTGCCAAAATCCAAGTTTGGAGAGAAATTCCCCAAAATTTTAAAGAGCTCTTTGGGGCAACATGAGTGTGAATGTGAGAATACTTTTACTGTGGATTTCAAGAATGAATTAAAAAACAGAAATGTACAATTTAGAAAGGGTTCCCAATGTCCACATTGTAGTGGATTTTGGAATTTAACTGTATATGTGTTTTGGAGCGTCCCAACGTTTTGAGTGGACATTCCACCCATCATCAGGGGAACCAATGTAAGCTTAGTAAGATAGAGAAGAATGAGCCGATGGGGTTTCTACATGTGTAAAAAGCCCATTTGTGGTAAGTGACATAAAAACTTAGCCACTGCATAGGGTATTTTTTTCAAAAAAAAATCTCTAATTTCATCGAATCTCAAGCAGTGATGAATTGAGGTGAATTTAATCAGCCATGCAGAAATTTTATAAGTTTCAAAAATAAATTTGTGTAAAGTACCTCCTGTAACTACTCACCATATCTAATATTGATTCAAGGGTGGAAGCATTTTCTTTTGCTATAGATTCTGTTTCAGTTAATATCTATACAATGTTGTTTCTGTAAAATCTTCATTTTGCTTTGCAATGGGATATAAGAGTTTCAAGTAGAACTCTCTTACTTTTCAATAACCAAATGAGGCCTACAATGCATCAATTACAAGGCCAACTTCTATTTGGATATTACAAGTGTATAATTTGTTCCATTGTCTTCGAAACAATATTTGATTGCCCAACAATTCTTCCATTCTTTGCAACAGCATAATGACAGGAGTGAGTATGAAGTGATTAATAAGGTAATACCTTGCTGATGAGCTTTCTGGATTAAACTGTCTAAAGTTTTGAAATGTCCAACATAAGATAATTCACAATTGTGTTCTCATTGGACATCTTGACAACTTGAAGTTGGTGCTTCAAATGTAACTTCTTTCCGGTATTCCCATTTTGGTATAGACCTACCAAAGCATCATACATTTCCTTGGCAGTTGTCTTCTCATCAATGTGAGGTATCAAGTGATCCTTTACGAATTCTAGCAACACCCGCTTGGCCTTCACTTCCTTCTTCTTGTGCGGGACCAATTCCTGTGCATCAGTAGGACTTGCAACCACACTCTCAACATATTCCTCGAGATCATTCTCTTTCAATAGAAGGAGAACCCTAGCCTTCCAAGCTCGGAAGTTAGTTTCCCATTCCAACCTCTCCTCAATCTTCAAGGTGTTCACCATGGTGTTCTGCCCAGAACAAGAACAACAATCTTCCAATGTTGTAGAAAAAATGTGTCTCAAGATGATCCCATTCTCTTCAAAGCCTCAGCTCTGATACCATGTCAATTTTCACATGCAATTCTATGTGACTAATTTCAGATCTGAAAATTACTTCCTAGTGATCAAACCATAAACCCTAGCTATTATCACTGAACAATTTTACACTGAAATTATTGACTAAAAATTATAGCAGTGGAAACAATCAATATCAGAGATGAACCATCATTACACAAAATTTTTGTTTTGTAACTGTCAAATTCAGAATTTTTTGAGGGAAAAACCAGCCCTCCTTGTTGATACAAATTTACCAAAAAACAGAGGACAACCTTGTCCTCTGAAAAACCAAAATCAGCAAACCAAACCTTAGCAAAATCTCGAGAAAATTCCTCTGCCCACAAATCTGTTGCAGCCACATATACAATCTGTTGTCGTTAGTTGTACGACTGCTGACATCAGTGGTACAGACTGTTGTACCTTCCCAAAACACTTGCACATGCATATTGTTTTTCCTTTCCCACACATGCGAACTGTCACACGTGTGACTGTATGGACTGTCCGTACAGTTCTACTCATAGGTGTGAATTGTCTCCCTCACACATGTGGCCTGTTTCATATGTCCACCTAACATTTTCCATCATTTCCTTTCACTACCATCGCATTTATAAAAGAAATACTATCCTTGCTTATATTTGACTTATCAAATTCCATCCAGCAAGTTCTAAATGAAGAGGATGTAAGCCAAAGTAAAAAAATAAAGCCAAAAAGGCTAGAGGTGAAGAGCAATAACATTAAAAATGAAAAAATAAAGCTAGAGCTATGCCACCTCATTAAAAAGGCCCATCCCCGAGGTCTATGTTAAAAATGCATATCTAAAGAAAAAAGGACTATGAGAAATCAAAGAAAATGTAAAAGGGGGTAATAAAAAGGTGTCAAGGTAGTAACTCTAAGCAACGCTCCCTCTCAAAGGCTTACAAGTGAAAAAAATGAAGATTGCTAGCTCAAAAAGGCTAGTTGGACCAACAAAAGACATCATAATAATAATAAATATCTAATTTTAAGGTCATGGCCAAGCCAGACACCAAATTGGTGTATGAGACCCCCTCGTTTGTGGGACAAGGGACCCCCTCTGCACAGCGATTTGATTGTTAAAGTCTACGGAGGTATACATACCCTACCCCCCTCTAGATTTAACTTGTGACCTCTTAGAAGGAAACACGTGTTCTTAACCATTAGGCCCTTTCCCTTCCTTTTTTCAACAATTATTAATCAAATTCACCTATCTCTAACCAAATTACTTAGGAAATACCTTTTTTGACACATGTAATAGGGGTAAAAATTGTCCCAACATGGTAAATGATGGGCCTTCAAAATGGTATAACTTTTTCCCCTCATAACCTCCTCTCACTTGTCCAAAACCCTTCTCAAAATGTAATATTCCAGATATAAAATTGTATGCAGAACAGAAATAATTAGCTAGAAATGGCAAAGAAACAATGATATAACCAGAACAATACCACAATAATACCACAATAACACCAAAAAAGCACTTTGATTAGTGAGAGCAATGTTCACTTGTCTCTTCGAGGGGGCAACCTCCAGCAAAGCAGAGCTCTATCACAATAATATCCAAGACAAGATTTCTTATACCCTCTACTTCTATTTATACTAAATCTATCTATCCAAAAGAACAATCTAGAGGAAGATCCTTCTAGAAGCGGAAGCTTCTATTAGGTCTTCTTACATTTGACTTATTCTTCC
>JZKD02S1677770.1:108525-120786 GCA_000966675.3 Picea glauca
CGTCCTCCTTCAACCCTTGCGTCCTCTACTAATTGACTCCATTTTACCCTAAAGGCACTGATCTAAAGTCCTCCAGCGTTGAAGTGAATTTGATCACAACACTCTCAAAACCTTGAATTAAAACCCTAACTACACTAACCCTAAAACTAAACTAACTCACTAACCCGAGTTGTTGACGTCATCATTGGTTATTTCATCCTTAGTGCAGCAACGTCTTTTTTAAGAGCAAGTGAATGGTGGTTTAGGCATTAATTGAGTAAAGTGTTGATGGGTTGCATTGAATGCCACATTGTTCCAATATTTATTGGTGAAGTGTTATATCTTTTCATTGCCATTGATAAACATTGACTTCGTCAACATTTATTGTCAATTGCTTATGTATATTTATCATATAGTCTTATGAAGTGCTAACCCATTGAAATATAGCTTGCACATATTAGTTTGTTGTTGCTTTGTTCCAGGCAGGTACACTTCTTTGGGGGTTTTACTTCTTAAATTGGCCTCTGGCCATACTATCTGTTTGGGTGGTGACTTGTGAAGGGGAAAAACCATATCTTTGTCTTATTAGCCTTTTGCCTCTTCAAAACCCTAGGTCACCAGGGACGTCTCCCCTGGGCCTAACCTCCCTAAAGAGAAAGAACCATCCCATTGTGGTGACATTGGGTGGGATTGGTTCCTGTTACGCCAGTTTGGCCCTCTTTCTTATAGCCTTTTATCCTAACTACAAACTGTGCAATAACAAAGACTAATGGTCAAATTCCCTTGGATTAGAAAATTGATGTCTATTTGTTCATCTGACTGTTGGTCTTCTGCCTAGAAATCAGAGATGCTCTGCCATGTGCTAAACTTTCCTGCTGGAAAAGCTAATTTTCAGGCCTGGAAATCTGGCAAATAATCCCCTCATTGAATGATATGTGTCACGCATGTCAAGTTCCAACCTCCTTTCCTCACATAAGACTATAGATAGCAATTACATAACAGAAAATAAATGACAAGTAAACATGAGGTAACTGTGTTTGAGATGTCTTCCATGCCTCCTAAAATTCATCTTTGACCTAAAATTTTGGAACTGCTTCCTGAAAACCTGTTATACTATGCCACCTTGTCTTTCGTGTGCTGGGAGTCGATTTGGATTACTTGATACAGTTGGAGGTTCAATTGGATGAAATTTTGTTTTCAGATCTCACTAAACCTCCATATTTGATAAGTCTTGGAGTCTTGGACTGATCTTCATGATTGTCATGCTTTGCTGGAGCTATTGCTTTCAAAACCCTGTTACAAGTTTTCTAATCAATGCATCAACGATGGTAATAAAGAAAATGTACTTTATCCAAGATCATATCAATAATTTCTACTGTCAATTGAATGAAAAAACCTTGATTTGAAACTGTGAACCCATTCAAAAGATTGCAAGCAGTGATCATGTCTGCAATAATTAGAATTGCAGGAGCTAATCATACAAAAGCCTCCAACCCAATGGATTTCTCTGTATCAACCTCAAGCCAGACAGAAGTGTTCTCACTTCTTGTTAAAAATTCTTAATTATGAACCAACTGTATCCAGCACAAAATTCCTTTTGCAGCAATCTTCAAATTTTCAAGAGTTTCTTGGTGATAGTCATTGTCTCCCCTAGAGAAATCAAAATGAGTAACAGACATCCCACTTTTAAGGCAGCCCCTAATCACCTCAACAGATCGTGACCGTGGTCCAAGATTACCAATGATTTTTGTCATTGTAGGAAAGAAATTCACCTTGGAAGGCTCGAGAATGGATATGGGTGATCAAACTATGATTGAACAGCCTCCTGAAATGAGAAACCTCATGGTTTGTAAAGACAAAAGTAGTTCTGGCAACTATCCAGCAAATGGTGGCAGTTTCCCTCTTTTAACAGTTGAACAACTATCAATACATTTGGCGTTTAAAGGCTTCCTCAATTTGCTAGGAAAAACACCTACGAATTAGCACCTGGCCCTCGGCGTTTTGGAGTTTGTGGAATATATATCCCACATTGCCAGCGTAAAATCACTCCATTGTTGTTTATATGCGCTGACGGTATCACTATGGTTCAATGCGTAGTGCAAAAGAAAATGCCCCTTGTGGGCTCCTCTCTTGGTCATGGATTAGCGTTTGGTGTGTGTTGCCTTGTTTGTGTGTTGGGCTTTGTGGTGTGACTTGGTAGTTGGTGCTCAATCCTTGGTGTAGCTCTCAGGTGCTTTGAAGATGACATCTTGAATAAATTGGTGATTGACCCAAAGGAGCCAATATCTTTTTGCAAAAACTTTAAAAAATATCCCAAATGTTTTAATAGAATAATAAAAGCATATAAAACCTAAAAATAGCAGGCTTTCACCCAAATTCTTGCATATGGAATCCCGATCATCCCTTGCCAAAATTTAAAAAACATTGCACTACCGGAAGTTCCAGTAGCAAAAAAAAAAAAAAAAATCTTTGAAATTGCTCAAGACAGAAAGAGTGCTAACACCTTCCTAGAAAGCAAAAATAAAAGAAAGAAAAAATTTCATTTAATCTATGAAATGGAAATTCTAAAATCAAAAACTGAAATGAAAATATAAACCAATGCTCATGGTAGAGCTTATTCTAACAAGCCAAAAATTTTAACTAACATTATCAAACCAAAAATGCAACTATCATTACTCAACTGAAATCATATAAYCAAAATTTGAAAGGAAATAGTGGCAAAAKGAAAGCATCTAAACTAAACTAAACTACACTAATGCTCATAATAGAGAGCTTATTCATTCCTACCTACTCTAATAAGGGAAAAAGAACATGTTAAGTAAAATCATATAACCAATGCAACCAACAGATAAACCCATCATTACCTTGGGTTTTACCTTTGTGTTTGGTTGCTAGGTAGAAGAGTGACATGTCAAACCTGTAGCAAGCACATGTTCGTAACTCTATCATGACTCAGAAAGATAGTGCAATGGGACCGGGATCATCATGCAAAAGAGTTACAATGGAGTACCATGCATCCCTTGTACTACTACATGCTTCTTCAAGCCATAACTCAACAGGGATAATGTACTTGTCGTTTTTTGTCTTGAACATTGCACCATTCATCAGCGCTACTCATCGAACTATCAAGTAAAAGGGGTTTGGATGGCGGCTCCAGCTGAAACCTGCATGAAAACTGATGCTTTCCCTAGATGTATCTAATCACATATGCACACATATGACGAGATAATAAATAAGAACTGAAAACGAAAGGAAACTCACACCTTATGGTTGATTGTTGTGGCATGAAAATATGACACCTCATGAAGTATGTCTGATACTATAAGTGTTGCTTGCCTACTATTGTGACCCTCAAACTCTCATTGTCAAATGGATCTTTATACACCTAAGAGTTATTGATTAAGGATATCCATGGTTGAATTACTTTTGTTGGGTCTTGAATGTGTAAACTCCCATTCTGGGCCAGTAGAGCTAATTGTTCCTATAATATGGCCACACTTGGTTGATATGGCCAAAACTCTGCAATCTCATGTTCATCAGTCTCTGTATCATAGATGGGATCACCATCAAAATGGTAATAACCTGTATCCCATTTACATCTATCAATCTAGAGGAATGCATCAATACTTTCAATCTCTGTACAGTCATGTTTTCTATCCGATGAAGAACTGCCCACCAAGTTGTCCCTTTCTGAATCACTACAAGATGTATCAGGAGAATTGGATGATCGAAAAGGAACATGGCCTGTCAAATTTGTACTTTCATTTGGAGGTGGGAGGGTGGGTTCCTGAATATCGTTGTCATCAATGCTATCCTCATCCCTGTAATCTTCAATTGTATCTTGATTTTCAATGGAAAGGTGAGAGGAATCTTCAATATTGTTTCCATGTTGAGGTAGCACATTAAGATCCGTTGTAAGGTCTTCTTCGTCACTGACTTCCTTGAGACTTTCGAGGTAAAGTTGTCATTCCTTGTCCATACTTGCCTCGTCCATTTTTTTGAGGCTTTTCAAATAGGCCTCCCATTCATCGTCCTTTTCTGAACTTGGGTGATCATGTGATAGTAGCTCATGGGAGGGGGAAGATTGATGAACCTCTTCCATACAAATCTTGCGATCTTTGTTGTTACTGTTGATCTCAATATCTTCCATAGGAAGACCAAGACTGTCCTCAATAAGTCTCTGTGCGGCATATAAATCTCTTATTTCATGGACTAGCAGCAGCCAACTTGCTAAATTGCAATCCCACCTTAAAAAAAATGCTTCCAAAAACTATGCAAAAGATGGAAACATGCCCTTGCCAAGGCTTTCATACCAAATCTGTGCAGACCCTTTCAAACTCATGCTGAAATATTTCATCATGACATCCTCATGAAGGAAGTCATTTTTCTTGTAGTATATGATGAATGTAGAAACGTGTTTCACAACTAAATCCCCATATCCATAGAAGATGGGTAGGTCTTCCGACCCATATATATGATCGTGGGGAAAAAATTTCATACCTGAAAATTCAACCAAAGTATAACATTCTGCTAACCATGGAGGGAGATCCTCCATGTTTATTAGTAGGCGCTGAAGCAAGGCTAAAATGAAAATCCAAGATGAAAAATATTTATGAGAATACCACAATGGAGTCACCAATACATACCTCACTTCTTACCTCAGAGATTGACTTCTTGTTCACACCTCTTTATTACGTTTTATTCAAGTGGAGTCACTAGGTGAGATCCAATGTATATGTCATTGGGGACCCTTTGGTTTGAAAACCTTGTTCATCAGCAACGGCGCCAAAAAATGTTACCGCCCAAACTAGCAGTCCTACAAGGTCTTAGACTGCTATGGGAGCAACACAAGGGATAGGTGCCCAATGTCACCACAACGCCTATTCTCTCCCTATTCAATTCCAATTCCCACTCTCAAAAGGCTTTGGGAGGCTTCCCTATAACACAACACAATCACCCTACCCAACCGATTAGTAGATCAGTGCCTTAAATAACGGGCTATGGTGAAAGGGGTAGGAGTTAATTATTTTTAATGCTTGCTGAAATTAAGCTATTGCAGAATATAGAATGACCAAACCACAAGCTCATCTTACCCTTTCTCTCCAAAAACTGATAAAAATGAAGTAGAAGAGAAAAAGGAAATGATCTTACCACTTTTCCAAATGACTAACTATGTGAGTACCTAGACCAAAGTCGCTGAAAATGAGTAATTTCCTTGCTGTCCTGTTTAATCAGACCTACAAAATATAGTAAAACACAGAAAACAACAAGGAAAATGGCCTTTTTGGGCCTCCCACAAGTGCAAAAATGCACTAGATCACTAGATCTGTGGGTAGGAAGGTTAGGGAAGAGAAGTATAAGTGTTTACTAAGCCCAATAACCTTCAGATCTGCTATCAATATAATTTCCAGCAAGCTGAAAATTACTTTTGCAGAATTGGGGTTCAAATCCCCCTAGGGTCAAAACCCAAAATTTGCTACTGCCAAAAATTTGAATTGTTGGGTTGTGTTTAAGCTCTATAGTGACCATAAATAAAGATATACAATGTAAATCAAATCTGGAATTGAAATAAATGGGTTTGGAATGATAAAACTCACAAAATACACCCTTTTAAAGTGTCCACCAAGTGTAGATCTGAATAGTTTACTTGTTCTTTTACTACATATATGCACACTTATTGTCAAATAAATCATTGTAAAAGATGTTAAATAAAGAAAATAACACAAGGGGAATATTTATCTTGGGGTAGGGAGAAATCCCACAAGGCAAAAACCCCAAGATCCACTAGCTTAATCAAGATAAAATTGAAACACAAAGCTAGAGTATGATTTTTTTGTACTTTTTGTAATAAAATATGATTGAGAATATTTATAATTAAAATGGTTGAGGAAATTGAGAGATTTTTCTTACCTTTAATTCTTACCATATGATGTCTCTGGTTTGTGCGATTATGGCCGTGCGAGCTTAAGATTGGTCGGATAGATCTCTAAACAATTGGATTTGGAGTTGAAGTACTCTCGCCCCCAATGTTAGAGATTTTACTGATAGATGGGTTCTTCCTTGGATCTTGCTAGGAAAGCTCCTCTACATAATGGTTTCCAAAATACCAATCAACTTGGGTCAAAAAGATAATAGACCACTTGGTTGAAGCTACTCCCAAAGGATTTGGTCCAACAATTTGGATGCATTACCCTTGGATCACACAAAGAGAGTAAGGAGACGAAGCCCTATCTTCCTATCTTCCACGTGACTATGTAGCCCTTCAATGAATTAATTGAATATCTTCCGCAAGTCTCCTAAAGAACCCCTACCAAGAATACAATTACAAATATCCAAGACCAATAAAAACAAGCATTACAACATATAATCCGTAGTGACACAAGAGAATTGAGTTCTGTAAAATGGCATTATGATCTCACAAAGTTTCAACAACAAAAATGAGAGTAGCTAGCCTTATTCAGTGAAATTTGTAACGGCTAGTTTCTAACTCCCTCATTAAAAATAATATTCTTGGTTTGAACTTTGCACATCCACAATTAGTTGGAGGCTAAACCACTTGACAATAGTTTTTTTTATTACATCAATCTTGGTAAAAAATGGAATAAATCCATTTAAAAATCACTTGACCAATTTATTTAGTGGAGGAAATAAATTTAGGGACAACTTCCCCTTGAGAAATGAGCATAACGGCTATATTTTGTCCACGTTGACTATTCTTCCTTCCAACGACTAGTTTGACTTGTCAAATCAATTAATGAGTAATTGCAATTTGTCCCAAAGAGGATAATTTGGTCATTTAGTGGTTAAATTAACCACTTTGCTTGGAAATAGAGCATCTTTGAATAAAATTAATTATTTTGCATGTGGAGAAAGAATCTTTGACTTGCTAAAATTATTCCAATGCTAGAATACCCCAAACATTCCACTCCTTGACCATTTGACCTTGTAAAATGTGCCCAACAATTTTGTAGAAGAAATGGGACGATCTTCCTTTGGGGAGACTTATCTCCCTCAATATTCCATCAATGAAAATTTTGCAATATGGGTTTTTCTCGTGATTTTTTTCTGGTCATTTTGAACCCATGTATTTTTTTCTTGGGGAACCACTGCCTCAAAAGACATGCACTACATGAAAAGACGTGCAATGATGAAAACTCTCTTAATATTTCATCAATGAAAATTATGCAATATGGGTTTTGCTCGTGATTTTTTCTAGTCATCTTGAACCCATGTATTTTTGCCTTGGGGACCTCTATATGAAAAGACGTGCACTACATGGAAAAACGTGCAATGATGGAAACTTTGTGAGACTTCCATGTTGAGAACAAAAATGATAGTGCACCATGGCCAAGGTATGCCTACAGACTCAATATAAGATAACCAAGTGGGAAGACATAGGTATGCATGACACGGACCGAACTAGACCCCACAAATTGCAATCACCTCTACATAAGACATGTGGCTTCACCCAATCATGTGTCCCAATAGATCCATGCCACAACCTCCAATCCTATCCAGGACGAGAGATGGTGAGATGGGGACATAAGGGGATTGATCATGATCAGACTCAGTTTGGAAGTCCACTATAAAAATCATCCACTATGGTTTACATGGATTTAACTTGCATCCTTGGGCTTACAATGGTGTAGCCAAAAATGAAAACTCTAGGGTACCTCCTGGAGAGGTAACACACCCCTTTCCCCGACAGTGGCCAACTTACTAGAAACCCTAGGATAACCACCAAAGTGAAAAATGGTAAAAAGCGTCACTTTTGAGCAAACGTTTCATAATCAGAAAGAACCCTCTGAATATTATCCAAATGCCCCAAATATTAAAACGATAGTCACCATGAGACTTGAATAGTTACCTCATAAAGAAAGACTTATCGCCCTTTGTGGACCACGCTAGTGTGGTGGACGTTGCTCTGTTGTTGATGATGATGGTGAAGCGTGGTGAAGAAGAGGGGCTCTGTGGACTGTGATGTCCATCCATCTCTCAGCACTCCATCTCTACTACCTGCGGACCTCGAGACATCATCTCCTTAGTTACCCCTAGGCTGGAGGGGGGAGCAAGATCAATACACTCAGGGATACATGAGAGTTCAAAGGGTTGCCTAGAGATTGCATCTCGCCCTATTGGAAGTCCATGTAACTCCTGTTGGTACCCACTCGAGTAGTATTTCATTAGACAACACCTAAACCCGGAGTTTCACTTCCATGTACCTTTGAGTATATCGGAAGTCCTCTAGGCATCCTGAAGCCAACCATTCAGCCGCCAGACTCTTACAGTGCACCAAAAATAGCATTCTCGAAGATTACTCTCTAGTACCATGGGCATCCAAACCTATAAGTATATTTGAGGGTTGTAGCATATGGAACACCTTTGACTAAAGCATTTTTTCTCTTTTTTTGGGTCTTGCCTAGAATATCTAATGTTTCAGAAACATTCGAGTCTAATTGATCACAGAAAAAAACCTAAATGCATGATAAACACTTGAACAATATTCATCATTTGGAGAAATACACTTTTGATCATTTTTCGCTTGCATGAAATAAATCCTAGCCTTTTTTACTCACCTACACTTTAAACGATAGGCTTAGGATCTAGTTTGGGGATTCACCCTTTAGGTAGGAAACCATTCATCCAAACCTAGAAGTGTGGGGCAAGGATGTTGAAGTGATAGTGGGCAGCTTGCCTATAGTATCCTTAGGTTTTCCCCTTGGAGAGGTTGGACTTTTCCTCTAGGGAGAATTCAAGAAATAACACAATGCATTAAAATTAAAAACATGCAATAAAATGTAAATAGAATTATGAGGAACATATAAGGTTGGAGAAAAAAACCACTAATATTGGAAAGCAAGAGAGACAAAGTATGACCTTCACTACAATATTATATATCTTGAGTTAAAGGTTTGAATGGTCTTCCAAATGTTTCAGAAACATTCGAGTCTAATTGATCACAGAAAAACTTAAATGCATGATAAACACTTCAACAATATTCATCATTTGGAGAAATACACTTTTGATCATTTTTCGCTTGCATGAAAAATCCTAGCCTTTTTTGCTCACCTACACTTTAAACGATAGGCTTAGGATCTAGTTTGGGGATTCACCCTTTAAGTAGGAAACCATTCATCCAAACCTAGAAGTATGGGGCAAGGATGTTGAAGTGATAGTGGGCAGCTTGCCTATAGTATCCTTAGGTTTTCCCCTTGGAGAGGTTGGACTTTTCCTCTAGGGAGAATTCGAGAAATAACACAAYGCATTAAAATTAAAAACATGCAATAAAATGTAAATAGAATTATGAGGAACATATAAGGTTGGAGAAAAAAACTACTAATATTGGAAAGCAAGAGAGACAAAGTATGACCTTCACTACAATATTATATATCTTGAGTTAAAGGTTTGAATGGTCTTCCAAATGTTTCAGAAACATTCGAATCTAATTGATCACAGAAAAAAACTTAAATGCATGATAAACACTTGAACAATATTCATCATTTGGAGAAATACACTTTTGATCATTTTTCGCTTGCATGAAATAAATCCTAGCCTTTTTTGCTCACCTACACTTTAAACGATAGGCTTAGGATCTAGTTTGGGGATTCACCCTTTAGGTAGGAAACCATTCATCCAAACCTAGAAGTGTGGGGCAAGGATGTTGAAGTGATAGTGAGCAGCTTGCCTATAGGTAAAAAAAAACTTCCTTTCTCATCTAATCCATATGAAAATATTAAAAAACTAGCACATGTAGGTAAAAGAAAAGATGAAGAAGACATATTGAGATTGGTCACTACATAATCTATTATTATTTATTATAAGGATACTATTACTTTCATACTATTCACCTTCTTCATTATTGAACATTGTTACTTTATTATTGTTCACTTTAGTCCTCATGTAACTTTTGAAGTGTCCTTCTTGATAGTACTCTCTAAATTAAAAATGATACTGAATAAATTTCAAAGGATCCGATTCATATAAAACATATAGATATACATATTGACAATGATCTAAAGTTTTGACGCAATCGCACGTGTTTGGGACTAGAATAGATCCATCTTAACTTTGGATCTATCATGCATCAAGAGGGATCAAATGTGCGAACCTTTCCTCAAGTTCTGTGCTCTAAAAAAGGTTTGCACCTTGACGCATGATAGATCCAGAGTTAAGATGGATCTACGCTGGTTTTATAACTGCTATTTTTTCTTAATTATTTCCTTGTCCTGTTTCCTAAGTCATGGGGTTCAGTCATGTCTAATTATAAAAATTATATTAAAAATAACTGTTTTATTACGTTTTTGTACTATTTCTAATATCTATGCCTTAAGACATTTGTTTTATGGAAATAGACCCCAGGTTAGATAATGTGTTTACCTGGCATCAACATCAAGAAAACCAAGTGATTCAAATTGATCTCAGGTAAAAAGACATTACAGTCAGAAATGAACACTTTAACAAACAAGAAACTGTAGTATCGCAGCAAGGAAAAAGTATAAAATAAGCTTTTGTATTCACATTATTTGAAGCAAAATTTTCAGTCTAGCATTTCATCCAGAGCTACATGAAATAGGGATTAGTTTCTCAAAACATTTAATATTTCAAAACAATGATACAGGGTTGAGGATGCGAGGCATCATCCTCAAATAAATGAAAAGACCAGTAAAGCTACATGCAACACAAATATTGATAAATAAGGTATGGGTATCGAACAATACCATTGGTGAATGATGGATGTTGTAGATGGAAATCATAATATCCTGACCAGCATCCACCTTATAACCTCCAGGCAAAATATCAGGCTCTTGAGCTCGTCTAATCAAGACCTGCATATTCATATTTAAATTTTGGTGATTCTGCCAAGATATGGATCCTATGAACATAAAATAAATTTTTAAATCATGTGATATTGATTCTCTCCAAAGAATGAAAGGCCTTACTCAGTACAATCTTCACATACAGGTGGGTGAGGATAAAGTCGCATTGACTCATTTATGCAACGAGTCAAGTACTTGAGCTCCTTGATGTCTGCAAAGTTTGGCTTCCTTCCCTGTAGGACTCTATCAACCTCTTCTTGTGCTTTTGCTAGTGCATGAGGGTTCTGAAAGTATTGAGCAACAACATGTCAAATACAGAATATTAGTTTTTAGTTGGAAGAAATAAAAAAATTTGAATCTGTCATTCTCCTATAATATTAATTCTGTGAGTTTTCTTAGAGGGGTAGTGAACGACTAAGAAGTTTTATCTATTATCTAACCCCTCAATGGAGCTATATTTGATTTTAGACAAAATGCCTAAAGGTGACCAAGAATAAAGAGAAGAATTGTGATGGCAATACCCACGTGATGATAAATTTTATGAGCATATTGAATTTTTCAACAACAAAAAAAATTATGTTTCTGGTTCTATAAGTTCTTTCTCAATGATAACTCTCAAATACTTGCCATATCTATTATAGAATTAAGTTATACATTTTGTCAATTTATGGAGATAGAAACATGTTTTTAACTACAAAAATCATCGCAAATACGAAATTGTGAGCAAAACATAACTTAGTGTTATTATTTTGATAATCAAAGCAACTGGCTTTTAATATTTCCAGCTTAGTTTTTAAAACCGGGAGTCGATATCAACCCGGCAAACCAGCCGAGCAGATAGCAGGCCGAATCAAACTGGCCATCAAATTGGTTCAATGACCAGTTTGGTACCGAACCAGTCAAACCGGCCGAGTCCATGCCTACTCGACTGGTTCGTTTCAGGACCCAAGCCCCTGATGGGATTGGCTGACCTGTGCTTGTTTTTAATGTGAAGGGGATGGTTTAGGTTAGTTTTCGGCCAACCCATGCCAAGTTTGGGGAAGAACCCATATATATACACCTCTGTGTGCCTTATTATGTTCTTTGACACATTGACCTGAGTTATTATATGCACATTGATCAGAAGGCTAATCTGAAGAAATAGTGCACCTTCCTAGTGGCATGTCTGTTGTAGGTTGTGAGTGCCTTTGTTGAAGGTTTTATCTGTGCCAAGGCTGTTGGGAGCGCGGAGCGGGAGCGGGGAACGGGAGCGGGAGCGGGAAGCGCAGATTTTCAAAAATCTCCGGGAGCGGGAGCGTTTCGGGAGTGTTTTTTATATAATACATAAAATATATATATATATTGATGCATATATATCTATAAAACATACAGAATGTTGAATCAATTGCAAAAAACATGAAAACATAGATATAAGATCATTTAACTAATTGATTAGTGATGAATCGATGATCATTAAAGCATCAAC
>JZKD02S1677770.1:233294-243756 GCA_000966675.3 Picea glauca
TGCCCCAGGCATGGGTACCCTGGACCATGTCCAGGGGCCCTAGACATATCTAGGGGCTTTAGCTACTTGGTCCCAGACCAAGAAACCCATGCCCCAGGCATGGGTACCCTGGACCCTATCCAGGGGCCCTAGACATATCTAGGGGCTTTAATTGCTTGGTCCCAAACCAAGAAACCCATGCCCCAGGCATGGGTACCCTGGACCCTGTCTAGGGGCCCTAGACATATCTAGGGACTTTAACTGCTTGGTCCCAGACCAAGAAACCCATGCCCCAGGCATGGGTACCCTGGACCCTATCCAGGGGCCCTAGATATATCTAGGGTCTTTTATCTGCTTGGTCCCAGACCAAGAACCCCAGTCGTATACTGGGGGCCCTAACAAGGGTCTTTTGTCATGGCACTCACTGTTTGGTCCCAGACCAAGTACCCCAGGAGTGCACTGGGGGCCCTAGATCTCGTCTAGGGTCTTAGCCATCCTCTAGGAGAATGGCTCTTGCAACTGCTATAATTTTAACAGGTTCAAGGGTGATGGACAAAGGATAACCACTATCCGATTACTTTCTACATAAATTGCTTCCCATTCTCACATCATAACGATCAACCTCAATATTCCAGTGGCCTTTGTCATGCCCCCCCCCCATCATTTGTTTTTCCACTCATTTTGATTTCCATTTTTTGGGAGATCGAAGCCATACTAAAATGCAATAAGAAGATCCTTTCATGGAGAAAGAGTGAGTAAGCTAATATTCTATTAGCATAGAATCAAATTAGTTCTAATCTCCTACACTCTATCATATTGTTAATAGCTCCTATTTAGTCAACAATCCATCTCAAACTGCGCTACAGTAAGTGGAAAAAACAAAAATTGGGCCTAGTGATTCATTTCCACTGGTTAATGACCTTCTGAGTAGATAGGTGGTGAATGGCCTTTTTGGTCTAAGAAAGTATCTTCTTGACCCCCCCAACACTTGTGTATTGTTGATTGTTAACTATGTTCAATCAAATCACAAAGGATTGAAGATTCTAATAACTAGTGTGTTGTGATCTAGCCAAATTTCGGTGTATTGATTTCCGATCCTCGGATCCCTTGCATCCCTTGAAGATAACCTTTGTTTTTGTTTTAGAAAATGTCAACTATGATCACCACAATGCTTGGTTGTAGCTTGGAGTTGAACCCTTACACAAAGAACTAAATCTAATTCTACAAAAGATCCATGTTGACAAAACGGACAGGCCATAGGCCCACCGTTTACGAATCACTTGGGGTATAATGCCCCTACTTTCGAGGAGTTGTGAGGGCCAATCCTTCAAGAAGAAAAGTATTACAAAATGAGCTAGATCACGAAATGAGGAAACCCTAGATAGGGTTGAGTCACATAACTAAGCTCAAAGAAAGATACTCACAATAACACCATATGATATTATCAATGATTAAATGGTGCACTTATTACAAAGGAGTTTTACCTCCTTATATATCATTGTTCATTAAGAAAATCATTTCCACTTATGAATGTGGGATAGATTGCTTTACACAAAAAATGAACATTAACATATTCTAAAGTCATAAAGTGACTTTATTACATAGTAAGCCTTATATTTCTAATACCCCCCCATAAAGCGTAGAGTGCTAAAACAAACGAAAATCAAATACATATACTGAATGTAAAACACATAAACTAAACACTAAACATTAGTAACATCCTTTAGAAGCTTCTTCTTTGAACACAATTCTTGGACCAATTTGAGCTCCCTCAACCTGCCACATAACTGTCGTAATAGTGTAGTTGTTGAGTTGAATTCTCGAGTTCCTAGATTCCACCTCCCTAAACTCCTGAATCATGAATCTCCCGAAGTCAATTACTGGACAGCAATCCACATGCATGTCGTGTAACGTCACTAGTAGACTGCAATCCACATGCATGTCCCTACAACTAATGAAGGATCTTTCCTTAGATCCACAACTTCTGAACTAACTAGGCAACAATCCATTTTGAGCTATTAACTAATCCCTTCCTATCTTCAAAGCATGGGCTTCTTAAAATGCATAAAATCTCTTTTCTTCAGTAGATTCTTCACCACTGTCAGTATTCGATGGATCTTCAATCATGGCTACAATCACTATATGTTGTCTATCTTTGACCTTTCCCTTAAGAACGCCATTGGCTCATTGTCTACAATTCCAAGCTGTATGACCCAGCTTCTTGCAATACTGGCATTATATTTCTTGTTTGTCTTTTGTTGATCTATTGCGGTTGTTTCTTGCATAGAATGCAAGCTCCGATTGGCTATCACCTTAAGTGGTCCTCTTTTCTTCTGCTAGAAATGTTGCAATCATTTTGTCCAGACTTTGTGAAGGTAGTTGACTTAGGGTAAAGATAGCACCATTGTATTTGGGTGGCAAACTTTTTAGGAGAATAACCTTGGCATCCTCCTCATCAACCACTGCCTTGACTTTTGTGAGTTGTCTGATAATAGATCTTAGATTGTTGAAGTGACTTGAGATGGTGGTTTCAACTGGCATCTTAAAGTTGAATAACTGTAATTTCAAGGAAAATTTTGCATTCGCTACTCATGCCCCAAATAACTTGTTGAGATTCCCCCAAATCTCCTTGGATGATTTGTCCAGATCTACATGATGTGGCTATGAATCTGAGAGGGAAAGACCAATAATGGCTTTTTCCTTATCATCTTTGCTCTCCCATTCTATCAACTTGTTCGGATCTGTAGATGTTGCCTTAGTTCCTTTGACAATTCCCCAAAGGTTTTTATTCATTAATTGTATCTGGATCTTCACTTTCCACGTATGGAAATTGAAACCCGGGTACTTCTCTAACAGCATCTCCATGACTGATTAGATCTAATATTTTTTACTGCTAAAAAATAATTACTAACTAATGCAAAGAAAGGTTATGCAAACCAGAGTTGTAGATACTGCAAATCTGAGAGAGATCAGTCGTAGAACTACAGTAAAATCTTGTTGCCTCTGTTGGAAAAATTAAGAAGGATCCTGCATTAAATCGCGGCTAAAAAAAACTCGGATCTAAGTGAACTCGATGCTAAACACTCTCCAATTGTGGCACTATGTGGCTCTTAGACTATTGAAGTCACAAGAGCGGAAACCTTGTCTTTCAAAGACCCGAGACTCTTGATACGGCTTCCTGCTCTGATACCATATTACAAAATGAGCTAAATCACTAAATAAGGAAACCCTAGATAGGGTTGAGTCACATAACTAAGCTCAAAGAAAGATACTCACAATAACACCATATGATATTATCAATGAATAACTAGTGCACTTATTACAAAGAAGTTTACCTCCGTATATATCATTGTTCATTAAGCAAATCATTTCCACTTGTGAATGTGGGAAGATTGCTTTACACAAAAAATGAACATTAACATATTCTAAAGTCATAAAATGACTTTATTACATAGTAATCCTTATATCTCTAATAAAAAGGATGATATCAAAACTAGATTGGAGGACCTAAGGCAATCATGGGTGGCCACTAGATGCACGGTGATGTCCAATGGTTGGACGGATGTGAAGGGAAAGACCCTCCTGAATTTCTTGGTACATTGTACCATGGGTACAATGTTTAATAAATCTGTTGATGCATCAGTGCATGAGAAAGATACGACATTATTGTGTGAATTGTTGCACGGGTTTATCCAAGAGATAGGTGTGCTTGTGCAATTAGTAACAAGTAGCTAATTATGTGGCCATCAACAAGTTGCTAATGGAGAGGCACCCCACAGTGTTCTAGACTCCATGTGCTGCCCTAATTATGTGGCCATCAACAAGTTGCTAATGGAGAGGCACCCCACAGTGTTCTAGACTCCATGTGCTGCCCATTGCATCAATTCAATGCTTGAGAATTTCAGCAAAAATCTCTTTTATCAAGGAGGTAATTGATCAGGCCAAGAGCATCACAAAATACATACATGTGCACCATGACATTCATGTTACAGGCGTTGGTACTTGAGCTTTAGGAGAGGCAAAGATAAACCCATATTCTCTCACAAATTTCAAAAAACAGGAATCAAAGACCAAACCAAAGCTTTAGTTGAAGCTATATGTGGGTTAAGTCACTAGAGACAAAGCATCCAAAGCAAAGACATGAAATAGTGTCAAAGCATTAATTGGATCCCTGGAAGCTATGAAGATTTAGATGAAAAATCAAAACAAAAATCATAATAAATGGAGGAGTGGAGTCTGGACTGCTGCTTCCTTAAAAAAGGAGAAAATATGCCTTCATTTAAAAAAACTTAAATGATATCAAGATTAAAAAACCAATTGAAAAAACAAAAAAAAAAGAATCTCTTTGAAAATACGACCACTCACTGTGGAACTTCAAGATCTTAATCAACCCATGTTGTCTCCTCATTAGCTCATAGAATTGTAAATCATTTGTATTTCATGACAAACTATAGTTCAAAGCCGGCTTATAGTATCGCAACTTAACAGAATATTTCAGTTATGAACCCTTCCATCATTCATACATAAACTTTTACGGAATTCAGTTCTGAGATTAGTTTGGGGACATTTATCACATTATTCTAAGTCTTATTTTCTTAAGGAAAAATGTTTTGAATTTTAAAGATCTTATTCTATTTTCTACCGCATGCATATTATAGATGACTTACACACATATCACAACTTTCCAAATTGGAGGTAGCACAGGCATCCTAAAAATATTTAAATAACATCGAAGCGAGAGCAACTCTACCTTCCAATATGGCAAAATATCAGTTGAACGAGATTCTGCCTCTTTCAAAGCAGTGTAAACAGCATTGATGAGTTGGCTGTCCGATGTAAGTGAATTGAAGTTGTAATTGAATAATGATAAACCAATAACATCTAGAGTTAGCTGGGAGAACTTTTCCTCCATGTTAACAGAAACAGACATTTCCGCATTGGCCTTCAATTTCTCAACTAGCCTCTCCGCACACTTGCAGAAAACATTATCAACCATTACAGAAAGATACTTTCTATGAAGTGAAGGTAAAACTGCCCTTCGTCGAACCTGTGAAAATCCAAATTTAAATGATGCTCAGATTTGATCAAAAATGTATTCCTCTGCAGAAAAAGAGCTCAAAGATCCACAACAACCTAACTTCTCTACTGATGAGTACTGCTTGATGAAAATGCTCTCTAGTATCTTGTTTTAAATCATGCATTGATGAGTATTGTTCAATAGAAAAGGTATTACTAGATTTAATGTACAGCATTCTAAAATCTTACTCATCACTTGAACGCACAAAATCTATGGTTTTCTTTAAATACTATACAATTGGAATTCGGTACCTAAGGGTATTACTTGAGAGAAAAACCTTGCAATTTTTCTAGTTCTTTGGAGTAAACTGCCACTATATAGAACAGATAGTCATCTATCCTACATATTTTTTGAAAGGGTATCATCAAACCAAAAGACAGTATAATCTCTTTACAGTATTTGTGTAGAATCTAGATAGATTTTAGATGTTCATTCTATCTATCAGAGTCACGGAGAAAAGGTTTGTAAAAGTGCCAAACAGAAGAAATGTGGGAGAAAATTTGGATCATATGAAACGGCAGCATCCACAGTGCCGTGTTTGTTTTATGCACAAAATGTTGTAGTTAATGACCTCTCAAATGTGGACTTAAGCCTGCTAGAACCAGGTTGATAACAAAATAATCCAATGACAAAATTGGATGCACTACCACTTAGTAGGCTGTTTGTTTCACACGGGAAGATAAAGGAGCTAGTCCTCTCAAGTTTCGAAGTAAGGTTGCTTACACCAGGTTGGACAAAATATTATTTGGGAACAGACAGACCAAGCAATGGAAGAGGAACCACCAAGGAAAAATTCAACAGAACATGATCTTGGTAAGTTTTCAAAAGTACATTTCTTGTGATGAGTACCGCTTGAATATCTCTACCTTTGTCACACTATTTTACAATCCTACTGATTGTTGTTAGTTTATTGTTGCAAAACTACCAGTTATTTAGAGCTAGGTACTGATAGGTGTGATTACAGCAGTATCCATTATGTCCTGCAAATTCTCATCTTTGTCATCGGACCACAAGCTCATGTCCCATAATTGCTATAGTTTTTTTTTTTGTTTATATTTTGACCTGGCTTCTTCTTATCACAATGATGCTAAACTGCCCAGATTTAGCATTAAGGGTGAACCATTGGCACCATTTGATTCGGTTGCATCCAGCTAAGCAGCTGCAAGTTGGGGTTATATATTCGACCAAAGTCATCCAGGATTCACAACTGGCCCCGCCACTGTTGTATCCACGGACCACAAGTACAAGTACAAACACTAGCATTTCACCTGGCGAAACTTGAAACCAGATGGGGGTTATATGAGCTACCCATTTTCACCAACCCAGCAAGCCGCTGTTGAAAATAGTTGCTACAGTTGTTAGTTTATTGGAAAATACACTTGTTTCTTGCAGTAATTTAGAATTTTTACTGATGGAAACCAACCAGTTTAATGACACTAGTTTCACAAATCTACTGATGAATGTTGATTTTTTGAAGCAAATATATAGTCTCTTACAGTATTCTACCAGTAAATATTAGTTTCTAGTGCATTCTGATTCTGCCATTTCCTGGTGGGTATTTTATGAATAAAGGAACCATCTAGTTTATGTACATTATTCTAAGTTTCCTTCTAGTGGATAATCTGTAAACGAATCAAAGAGCTTCGTGATTACCGTCCATAGCTGTCCCTCTGCAATGGCAAAACCTGAACCAAAAAGGAACTCAGAGACCTCCGACACAAGCCCTTTTGCATACTTGCCATAGTTTCTCAACACATGCTTAGCTGCTTCAGGATCGCTGATTACAACGAAGTTCCTTGGCCCAGCTGCTAATCTGTACACAGGACCGCAGTCCTCCATCCATTTAAAGAGAGGAAGGAAGAGAGCGCCACCCAACAAGTCTTTCACATCGTCTAGTTTTGCACTTGCCACAGGAATGCCAGAGGAATCGGGACCTGATAGCCTTACTCTCATAAAAGAAGTCAGCCAATCCGGACTCACCCATGAACGCCCAGCCCCTGCCTTATCAGGGGGACCTGAACCACTGTTTCCATCCCCTCTGCTGCATTCAATTCTTCGCAATTTCTTGTTCCTGCTGCTGTTATTGTTTTTCCAGCTATAAGACTTAGATTCATGCTTCGGTAAAAACGAATTCCAATGTGGGTACTTAGGGTCTACTGTTAAATTACTGCTGAGTGGAGTAAAGGAAAAGGATAGCGTCGATGTCATGGTAGAATGAGGGGGTGGGAGGGTGATGTATAATACAAGGAGTGTGGATTATTCGATCATGTCTGTGGTTGAATTTTATGCGTGAAAATATTTCATGGGTTCTTGTTTAGGTCTGTCCACTAGAAATAGCCCACCCATGCACAGTTTTCAGATATTCAATATTCTCTCTGATGGGATTGGTCGGCGTGCTGAGCGTTCTGTGCTGAGATATACAATTTTTCCCATTACAGAGTAAAATGAATGTGTGTTCGATGAAATCTGTCATAAGACATCCGTAGTTGTATCGAAGATAACGCAATTATCCACCACAAAATCTTAGGGACTGATTTTCAATCAAATTTTCAGACGGTACATCAATGTGCATAGTATTATTTTCGCAACTCGTCTTTTGAAAAGTCTTGTGTGACAGAATTATCCAACCTGTGAACGGCTGGATTTTGTATTAGTATCCAACCTGTGAACGGCTGGATTTTGTATTAGTTTTAGACTCATTTTATTTTGTATCTATTAATTACTGAGATTAATTTTGAAAAATATAGTGACTTATGGACCTCATATATCACTTCCTTTTAAACGATGGTTTAATGTGGCTTTATTACTCTGACACATTATAGTATATCGAGAGATATTAAGGTGTACAAAATTTATATGACGAGAATATATCATTAAAGGAGGATTTGTAAAAAATGGAGTTGTATCATAAAAGACTAAGTAAGACATTATAGTGAAATTTGGTGTTGGGAAATCTTTAAAACATTATGGAAATAAAACATTATGGAAAGAAAGAGAGTGTAATTTTTGTAATATAAAGAAAGGAGAATGAGAAACATTGTCTTAATTTCTTTTGTCTATATACAAATTATCTCAATTTCATGTTGTTTGCAAAAACCATTGATCTCCATAAAAATCAATATGTTAAAACAAATCAATTAATTCATTATCAATTTTAGTGAGCTTAGATAAACCAAAATTGGTTTTAGTAGATACTATCATCATCATAATGTTAGCTTTTTCCATTTTTTACTTTATTGACCTAGTTCTTTTATTTCATTAAGTTTATTATGTTACATTATGCTATACATCTCATGCATGGTGGTTTGGATACTTACTTAGCTTTTCTCCATACAATTATTGCGTAGTCATTTAGTTTTTCATGATGGAATATTGAAACCTACTTTTTTAATTATCATTTTTATAAGCACTACCAGTGACAATCTCACTTACATTTGTTGTATAATGCACCTCACTTCTTTTAAATCTTTTAGTAATTTAATAAAATTTAACATTAATGTAAGTGACCAAAGTATGACTAAAGTAAGTCAATGGAACTTGCAAAAAAGGCTTACTTAGAGAGAAAGGGAGTACTAAAAGCTACTTTAAAAAGAGGGAAGTACATCAAGACTTAGTTTAAAAAGTGTTGGAGAGAGATAATGAGAGAAGATATACAAATATATAACACTAAGACAAAAATGTAAGGAAAGATGGAAAGTAGTGTTTGAGGTCAAGAAAAAGTGAGTAATGAACTATGGTGAATTTACACTTTGAGCCAAACCTAAGCCTTTGAGTAGAATATATATGATGTGTATTGCTCCTTTATGAGTCGATAGGATCCATATGTGCCTTCCTATCTACCCAAATAATTACATAGTAAGGAAAAAGTTCATGGATGTAGTAATCACTTGTACTACCTCGGTTTTGAGCCCCAAGATTAATAATGTATTTTTGTTTATTTGATGAAAGGACGGAGAGCCTGTAAAGTTGAAAAGGCTGGAGAGCCTAGGAAATGTAATATTTTTAATATTTTTAATAATAAAATACATTGTTGGTTGCAAGATGGACAAGGACAGAGTTATAGGGGCTATGATTCCACAATAGAGGTGATTGAGGGTCTAAGCCTTTTATTTTTATATTTTATTTAGGGGGGAAAGGTGGTTACGTGAGCTTTTTGGGGGAGGCCAAGCTATGCATTGGCATGTGATTATCTAAACCATGTTCTTGGTTGTTTGGGGGTTAGTCATTCATTGTTCCTTCTTTTGCGTTCTTCATTCATTCATTCTTGCTCATTCTTGGTCTAGGTCTAGGCATGGAAAACAAATTGTTGGAGGTAGTGAGTCATGGCCAATTTGGATGTAGGAACTACTGGTATTCCAACAAGGTATTGATGCATGTGTGCATGAGATTGGTGACATTTGTGAAAAGATTGTCCACAGTTGTGAATCCTTGGAGCTTCTAGCATTGAGATTTCCTCACCAATAGCATTGGAGCTCTGGAAAGAAGTGGAACAACCAAAGGGATTGCATTTCATAAAAGGGGGTTCATTTATCTAGGTTGTGCAGGCTGAAGGGGAAGAGAGATGGTAAACTATGATTGTTGTGTAGTTGAGAAATTGTGAGAGTTTGATTGCTAACTAGTTTGATAAACTAAGAGTCAACATGGGACCCATCCTTGTGGATTCATAGCCTCATCTCGAGGGTAGCCTGTCGCAGAGAGTTTATGTGCAACAGAGACTAAGGTTAGGTGGAACGTCTGACATCTACAGCCAATTGGTGTAATTATCTTTTAAAGATAATTTCTGTAACACACCCACCATGGGGCTAGAAGATTTTCGGCTTTCTTTCCTTATTCTCGAGGGACAACACTCCCTGAGATACTAAGGAGCCTAACGCAGACCCTCCTTTCTCTTAAAGGTCCCCCACATGACCGTGGCTATGCCCACAGTCCTTACCGAGAAGGCACTTTTGCTATCGCGATACGGGGAGTCATGAGGCAAGCAATCCCTTGCTCTCTTGACTTTCGAAGGGCCGAAACCCGAAATGGACCTAACCACTTATCGAGATTAACAGCAACCCAAAATAAGTTTGGTACTCTACCCTTCGAGGTTTCCTCCATCGGGATTTCGAGATGTGCGACGACATGAGGTCTCGCACCTGGGTTTTCTGGGAGCCGAAACTCCGAAACACCAAACTCTAAACATGCTCCACTATTTCGAGGTTTCCTCCATCGGTATTTCGGGATGTGCGACGACAGGAGGTCTCGCACCTGGGTTTGCCAGGAGCCAAAACTCTGAAACCTACATACACATATATGTATATATTGCTTAGCCTATTTTGGGAATTCGCAAACCGGGTTTTCGAGATATGCGACGACAGGAGGTCTCGCACCTGGGTTTCCCAGGAGTCGAAACTCTGAAACACAAAA
>JZKD02S1677771.1:0-10104 GCA_000966675.3 Picea glauca
GATATTTTGGTATGGAAATAATTGTTGTGGGTTTAGAGACAAGTAAAGGATTATCAGAGGAAATAGTCATTAAAATAGGTGTAGACCTATACCAAATAAGTCTAGATTATGAAGGTATACCCTTCGGGTGTGGTCATTTCCATAGCTATGGACACTTAGCAGTGGATTGTCCTTACCCAACTTAGAGGAATGTGTGAGCTTAGAGAAAGTAGTCAAAATTCTTAAGGGTGGAACTGTTGGGAACCCAACACAATTCAAGCTGGAAAGATGAATTATGAAACAAGAGGCCCATTGGTCATCTTCCAAATAATGGAATCAAAATTACATCATATGGTCATAGGGAATCACAAGGATTCGAGCTTGGATGCTATGGATGACAACAAATAATGCATTCCTCTTATGGGTAAGTCACCACGATTACTCTTCCCAAATAAAATAAAATATTCTGAAAGTTTATTTTTTGGAACTTTGGGGTTAGAAGTAGAATCCATAAATTAGATTCGATCAATGATTTTTTTCCTAATCTCTCAACAATAAAAAAAAACCTATCTCCTTGACCCTCATTCCTTTACCTATGAATGAAAGGCCTCTAGCAAATGAAAATGTCCAAGTAGGGACTTTTTCAACTCCATAGATGGTAATAGAGGCCCAGGTGACTTCAAGAGATACCACTCCCCAGGAATCCTCAAAATATAACCTTAGACCTAGGAGTATAGGCACCCTTAAATTCCCGAGGAAGGTAGCAAGAGGATTAGAATTGTTCGAGGAATTCATACATGTCCATGGTGTAGAAAAAAACATCTTCATAAATTAGATGTGGAAAATAATGATCCTTGATAATGGATCTTATATAGAGAAAAATCCCCTTATGAGGGTCTAAAATTATCTTATTGACACTAAACTACCAAAGGTTGCCAAATCCCTCAATCAAATTGATCATTAAGAGGCTAATAGAGGCCATAAAACCCTATATTATCCTGATTTAGGAAATCATGATTGATGGTCAGAAAATTACACAGGATCTCTCAAAATTTATGATTGGGTCGGATTGCAGTTATATAGATGTTATTGGGAGATCTGAACAAAACATAAGTGAATGGAAAAGATGTTCATACTCCCTTACTAAGTCCCAGGATTTTCCTATAGGTATGGGGTATCCATTTTCTCATTGGATATGGGGAAATAAACCTTTGTACTGAATGTATATGGTCCTTATTCAAACAAGGTGGAATACTAGGAAAATTTATTCAAAATGGAGTGTATCTATAATGATCAAGTGGCAGTGGGGGGATACCTAAACTTTATGTTATGAGCTTCATAAATTTTGGGACTTGTAGCTCAAATGGATTGTCTTTCAGATTACTTTATAAGAAAAATAGAATAAGTGGGCTTGTTGGACATTGAACCAGCAAATCTAACTCCTACCTAAAGGAATAAGAGACTGGGAGATGATAGAATTGTCAAGAGGCTTTCCCATTACTTAATTTATGAAGAATACCTAGTAGAAGTTATTTGGGTAAAATAGTGGGTCACCTTGGGAGGGGAGTTTGATGATAACCCAGTGATATTAGAAATAACAACTACTCAGGAGAAACTATCCAACTTATTCAAACTAAACCCATAATGGATGAGAGTGGAGGAGTTTATAAACAAAATTAAAGATAGTTGGAAAACATATGAAGAACACCAAAGAGAATCAACATTTATTTAATTTCAAAAAAATATGAAAGAGGCGAAGAAGATAGCATCCCAATCGACAAGGGATAAAAAGCAGAAAGATGACAAGCTACTCAAAGAAGTGGAAGAAGGATTGGAGAATCTTTATAACACTGACGGTTTTAGTTATTTCAATGAGGATAAGAAGTTGGAGGTGAGGCTCCTGAAAGAAAAAAAGAGGAGCATATTACTTGAGAAAGAGAAAGAACATAGGATTAAAAGCAAGGGCATATGGCTACAAGGATGAAAATACCAAGTTCCTTCATAGATATGAAAATAGTAGGAAAAATATTAACTCAATTTGGAAAATTGACAAAGAAAATGACAGGTGGGAAATTTTTTGTAAGGATATTGCAGATGAAAGAGTCATTTGTTTCTCAAACCTTTTCAGAGAGGATTCTCGGGCCACGATTGTTGAGAAAATAAGGCTTTCTGACTCTTTTCCTAGTTTTTTCAATCATTAGGACAATATAGAATTAATGAAGGAGGTGGGGAAAGATTAATCCAACAAACTTTATACAACTTTCAAAGGGATAAAAGTCCAGGGCGAGATGGCCTTCCAGTGGAATTATTTTTAATATATTATGATTTCATAGAAGAGCACTTAAGAAGGGTGGTGAAGGTCACCAAAAACACATGCAAAATGCTTGGAGCCTATAACACTAACTTTATAGCATTGATCCCTAAAGAGGATAATTTGACATCCTTTGAAAAATATATGCCAATATCCTTATGCAACTACATCTACAAAATTATCTCAAAATTCATTGCAAGAAAACTAAAGAGTGTCACTTATCAAAAAAAAAATCTAGAAAACAGTTTGGTTTTTTAGAGGGAAGACAAATCCATGAGGTAATTAGGATAGCCTAGGAAAGTCTACAGTCAATTAAGATCATAGGTCAAAGATCGTTGGTAATCAAAGTGGACCTCTCCAAAGCATATGATAGGGTAAGTTGTCTTTACCTATGACTGATTCTTATTCATTTGGGTTTCTTTCATCAATCTGTGGTTTGGATGATAAGTTGTATGATCTAGGTGGATATTGGTGGCCAACCACCTATTCCAACTGGCTCCTTTTGACAGTTTTTAGTTCAGCACATTCTTCTGTACTTCTTTGTAATTGTGGGATCTACACTTTCAGGGCTGTCTAAATCCCTACACAGCTGCCATATGGATATCGGTGGCTGCCCACCTAATCCAACTGTCTTATTTTGGAAGATTTCATGCTAGTACATCTTTTTGTATTTCCAGGGTCGTTTTGGGGCCCTAAACAATGTTTTTTTGGCTTTCCATAGTCAAATTGTATACAAAGTCAAAGTTTGACATCATAATGTGTAGTTCTCAAAAATACCTTTCCAATAGGCTATCACACGCCTGAAATGGAGGTTGTATGCAAAAGTTACNGATATTTTGGTATGGAAATAATTGTTGTGGGTTTAGAGACAAGTAAAGGATTATCAGAGGAAATAGTCATTAAAATAGGTGTAGACCTATACCAAATAAGTCTAGATTATGAAGGTATACCCTTCGGGTGTGGTCATTTCCATAGCTATGGACACTTAGCAGTGGATTGTCCTTACCCAACTTAGAGGAATGTGTGAGCTTAGAGAAAGTAGTCAAAATTCTTAAGGGTGGAACTGTTGGGAACCCAACACAATTCAAGCTGGAAAGATGAATTATGAAACAAGAGGCCCATTGGTCATCTTCCAAATAATGGAATCAAAATTACATCATATGGTCATAGGGAATCACAAGGATTCGAGCTTGGATGCTATGGATGACAACAAATAATGCATTCCTCTTATGGGTAAGTCACCACGATTACTCTTCCCAAATAAAATAAAATATTCTGAAAGTTTATTTTTTGGAACTTTGGGGTTAGAAGTAGAATCCATAAATTAGATTCGATCAATGATTTTTTTCCTAATCTCTCAACAATAAAAAAAAACCTATCTCCTTGACCCTCATTCCTTTACCTATGAATGAAAGGCCTCTAGCAAATGAAAATGTCCAAGTAGGGACTTTTTCAACTCCATAGATGGTAATAGAGGCCCAGGTGACTTCAAGAGATACCACTCCCCAGGAATCCTCAAAATATAACCTTAGACCTAGGAGTATAGGCACCCTTAAATTCCCGAGGAAGGTAGCAAGAGGATTAGAATTGTTCGAGGAATTCATACATGTCCATGGTGTAGAAAAAAACATCTTCATAAATTAGATGTGGAAAATAATGATCCTTGATAATGGATCTTATATAGAGAAAAATCCCCTTATGAGGGTCTAAAATTATCTTATTGACACTAAACTACCAAAGGTTGCCAAATCCCTCAATCAAATTGATCATTAAGAGGCTAATAGAGGCCATAAAACCCTATATTATCCTGATTTAGGAAATCATGATTGATGGTCAGAAAATTACACAGGATCTCTCAAAATTTATGATTGGGTCGGATTGCAGTTATATAGATGTTATTGGGAGATCTGAACAAAACATAAGTGAATGGAAAAGATGTTCATACTCCCTTACTAAGTCCCAGGATTTTCCTATAGGTATGGGGTATCCATTTTCTCATTGGATATGGGGAAATAAACCTTTGTACTGAATGTATATGGTCCTTATTCAAACAAGGTGGAATACTAGGAAAATTTATTCAAAATGGAGTGTATCTATAATGATCAAGTGGCAGTGGGGGGATACCTAAACTTTATGTTATGAGCTTCATAAATTTTGGGACTTGTAGCTCAAATGGATTGTCTTTCAGATTACTTTATAAGAAAAATAGAATAAGTGGGCTTGTTGGACATTGAACCAGCAAATCTAACTCCTACCTAAAGGAATAAGAGACTGGGAGATGATAGAATTGTCAAGAGGCTTTCCCATTACTTAATTTATGAAGAATACCTAGTAGAAGTTATTTGGGTAAAATAGTGGGTCACCTTGGGAGGGGAGTTTGATGATAACCCAGTGATATTAGAAATAACAACTACTCAGGAGAAACTATCCAACTTATTCAAACTAAACCCATAATGGATGAGAGTGGAGGAGTTTATAAACAAAATTAAAGATAGTTGGAAAACATATGAAGAACACCAAAGAGAATCAACATTTATTTAATTTCAAAAAAATATGAAAGAGGCGAAGAAGATAGCATCCCAATCGACAAGGGATAAAAAGCAGAAAGATGACAAGCTACTCAAAGAAGTGGAAGAAGGATTGGAGAATCTTTATAACACTGACGGTTTTAGTTATTTCAATGAGGATAAGAAGTTGGAGGTGAGGCTCCTGAAAGAAAAAAAGAGGAGCATATTACTTGAGAAAGAGAAAGAACATAGGATTAAAAGCAAGGGCATATGGCTACAAGGATGAAAATACCAAGTTCCTTCATAGATATGAAAATAGTAGGAAAAATATTAACTCAATTTGGAAAATTGACAAAGAAAATGACAGGTGGGAAATTTTTTGTAAGGATATTGCAGATGAAAGAGTCATTTGTTTCTCAAACCTTTTCAGAGAGGATTCTCGGGCCACGATTGTTGAGAAAATAAGGCTTTCTGACTCTTTTCCTAGTTTTTTCAATCATTAGGACAATATAGAATTAATGAAGGAGGTGGGGAAAGATTAATCCAACAAACTTTATACAACTTTCAAAGGGATAAAAGTCCAGGGCGAGATGGCCTTCCAGTGGAATTATTTTTAATATATTATGATTTCATAGAAGAGCACTTAAGAAGGGTGGTGAAGGTCACCAAAAACACATGCAAAATGCTTGGAGCCTATAACACTAACTTTATAGCATTGATCCCTAAAGAGGATAATTTGACATCCTTTGAAAAATATATGCCAATATCCTTATGCAACTACATCTACAAAATTATCTCAAAATTCATTGCAAGAAAACTAAAGAGTGTCACTTATCAAAAAAAAAATCTAGAAAACAGTTTGGTTTTTTAGAGGGAAGACAAATCCATGAGGTAATTAGGATAGCCTAGGAAAGTCTACAGTCAATTAAGATCATAGATCAAAGATCGTTGGTAATCAAAGTGGACCTCTCCAAAGCATATGATAGGGTAAGTTGTCTTTACCTATGACTGATTCTTATTCATTTGGGTTTCTTTCATCAATCTGTGGTTTGGGTGATAAGTTGTATGATCTAGGTGGATATTGGTGGCCAACCACCTATTCCAACTGGCTCCTTTTGACAGTTTTTAGTTCAACACATTCTTCTGTACTTCTTTGTAATTGTGGGATCTACACTTTCAGGGTTGTCTAAATCCCTACACAGCTGCCATATGGATATCGGTGGCTGCCCACCTAATCCAACTGTCTTATTTTGGAAGATTTCATGTTAGTACATCTTTTTGTATTTCCAGGGTCGTTTTGGGGCCCTAAACAATGTTTTTTTGGCTTTCCATAGTCAAATTGTAGACAAATCAAAGTTTGACATCATAATGTGTAGTTCTCAAAAATACCTTTCCAATAGGCTATCACACGCCTGAAATGGAGGTTGTATGCAAAATTTACAACCCCAGGAAGTTGAGATACCAACTTACCCATCGGGGCCGAAATAATTTTTGGTGTTTCATCTCCTAGGGTTAGGTTTTTGGATGTCTAGGGTTTTGGAATTCATGAGTAATGTTAAAAATGCCTCTGAAATATCATTGTAATCATTCTTCTCAGATAGATGCACGTAGCAGCCACATCTCTTCTCAGAGATAGCTACCACCATTCGAGCAAGTTGTTTTCAATTCTACAATTTTACAGTTTCAGCCTATTTTATTTATTCAATAGAAGTTATTGTTCATTTGATATATGTTGTTGTTCTCCATATCTTTGTGATATTGTATTCAATTTGTTATTCATTTTGTTCCACTCATAAATATGGATCAGTGGTATCAGAGCAGTTTTCTCTTCATTTATTTTTCTTCGTGCATGTCCCCGACAAGATCTGGGTACAATAAGTTGGGACTCGAGAGTTGAACGAGTCGAGCCTTTGCAAGATCGGTCGCTCTGAGCCTGACAACAACCCATGGGGGCTGAAAATAAAGATGATGGAGCTGAAGATCCTTTTAAAATTTTGCTCAAGGAAGCCCTTGCACGACAAAGGAATGAAATGATGGACAACTTTGCACAGATCATTTGACAGTTGCCCACAGGAGACACATCTTCATCAAGTGTCCATGCAACCCCCTTCAAGGTACAAGTAAATTTTGATATTCCATTATTTGAAGGACTAATAGATGCAGATGTTGTAGATAAATGGTTGAATCTTCTCGAAGGGTATTTTTCGGTCCACAATTTTTTCGATAGGGAAAAGATTACTTTTTCACTCCTCAAGGTCGTCCCCCATGTTAAGGACTGGTGGGATACTTACTTTGAGCAAAAGGCCACAGAGGAATCTGCAATATTTGCAGTCACCCCCACATGGGATGACTTCAAGGATGCCAATAAATAAAAATACTACCCTATTGGAAGCTATGAGAACCAGTACACAAGATGGACCACCCTGTGTCAGGAAAGGGACCAGACAGTACCAGATTTCACCAATATTTTCCATACCCTAGGCACCAAATTGGGTATCAAAGACTCTGAATGACATCTGGTGCTCAAATACCATAGATTCTTGCATATATACATTCAAATATAAATGGAGTTTATGAGCATCGCATTATTGGGTATGACTTATAGATATGTTGTCAAGATCGAGAAAAAATTTAAGCAGAAGAGGTGAGAGTTCAGATCTGTAAACTCCTCATAGACAGAGCGGGGAAAAGGAAGACCCAACCCATAAAACAAGGGACAGAGAAAATATGGTCACTCTTAGGACAACCAATCCAAGCCGCAACACAAGAAGGGTAATGAGAATTCGAAGGACACAGAAAAGTGGTGTGAATACCATAAAATCCCTTGGCACAACACCGAAGAATATCTCTCCAAGAAGTCATTAGTGGTCGAGCTAAAAGCTTCCGAGTCAGAGGAAGATTATGACTCTCAATCAAATCCATAAGGATGGAAGCGAATTATCGATGCCAAACCCAACGCCATTTTCTCTACCACCAAAGTGCAGCCAAGAAAACCAAAAGAACTAGAGGAAGGGGAACGCTTATTTCACTCATAGATGTGGGTAAAGGGGGCTCCACCTCATTTCATTATCGATAGAGAAAGTTAGAAGAACATGATCTCAGTAGAGGTCTTCAAGCAGTTCGACTTTCTGATGACACCACACCCACAACCATACACCATTGGTTGGTTTCTCCAAGGAAGAGATCTCTGCATCAGTCAACAATGTCGTCCCTATGAAATCAATCCCTTCAAAGATGAGGTATTGTGTGATATTGCTCCCCTTGAAGTTTGTGATGTTATTTTAGGACAACCATATTTGTGGAAGCGACATGTTGTGTATGAATCTATACCCCGCAATCTTATTATTACTTTGGGTAGACAATTGTACATGATACTAGAGGTAGCACCGCCTACCGTTATTTCTTTAATCTCTGCTAAGCAATGCAGCAAGGTCATTTCACAGACAGAGAATTTCATCTTCTTTGTGATCCATGATCACAGTAAGCAGAAGGTCGTTACCACATTAGTGACTTCTACAAAGAGCCTCTATTTGCAACAAAATCAAGTGGAAGGAATCATGGAAGAGTATAGAGACATCTTCTCCTCAGCCACCGGGGTACTGACGCACTACCAAGTCAAGCAACCAATTGATCTAACCCCTGGTGCACCTCTGTCTAATGGACCGGTTTATTGTCACTCACTGCTGGAAAATGATGAAATCAAGCATCAGATCCAAAAGTTGCTTCAAAAGGGACACATGAGACCCATCTCCTCCCCTTGCGGAACCTCGATTGTACTAGTGCAAAAGAAACACGGGACCTGGTAACTTTGCATTGTTTACAGAGCATTAAACAAAATCACAGTCAGGAACCGATACCCAATTCCCCAAATTGATGAACTTCTTGACAAACTCAAGGGGGCCAAGTTCTTCAACAATATTGACCTAAATTATGGTTACCACCAGGTTCCTATTGAACCGAATGATGTATGGAAGACAACTTTCAAATATAAGGAAGGTCTCTTCGAATGGTTGGTCATGCCCTTTGGCCTAACAAATGAACCAACAACTTTCATGAGATTGATGGATGATGTATTGAGACCCTTCACCAACTCTTTTGTGGTGGTATATCTCGATGACATCCTCATCTTCAACAGAACTTGGTAAGAGCACATGCAACATATTCAACAAGTTTTGAGCACTCTACGACAGCACACACTATATGTCAACTTGGAAAAATTATCCTTTGGCATGGACAAGGTCCAATACTTGGGCTACATTGTTGATGAACATGGGGTACATGTGGATCCATCTAAGATCCAAGTCATCTGTGACTGGCCAATGCCGACCACACTAACTGAGCTTCAGAGCTTCTTAAGACTTGCCAACTTCTACCAATGGTTTGAGTTGGGATTCTCCCATATTGCATAGGGCCTCAACACAGTGAACAAGGGTGGTGGAAAGGAAAATTTTGCACGGGGGAAGGCACAACAACGACCATTTGATGATCTAAAACATCGATTGTGCTCAACTCCGGTACTCTCCTTACCCAATCTGTAACAATCGTTCAAGATTGAGACTAATGCATCCGACTATGTTGTAGGTGCAGTTCTCACTCAACACGGTCATCTGGTAGCATACCATAGTGAGACATTCTCAGATACTGTCTCGAAATACCCCACCTATGTCAAGGAAATGTATTCCATTGTACAAGTCTATCGTCAATGCAAACATTAGATTATGGGAAAGGAGACAATCATCCACATTGATCACAAGCCTCTACAATTCATACAGACATGGGGGAAGTTTTAGAATGACCTCCATCAAAAGTGGTCCACGCACATGCAGTAGTTCCATCTCATCATCAAGTATAAGATAGGGAGCACAAATCATGTCACTAACTACCTCATTCGACCTCCCGTGGATGCACTCACCACCATGCTCCATTCATGTGGGCATGAGGCATCTGAGTGGCCCCAACTTTATCATCAAGAACCAAAATTCGCCACCACTTATCAGCTCTTGAGTACAAGCGTCAATGTCACCAATTTTCACATTCATGATGGAATGTTATGCCATCTAGGCCACCTTTGTGTTATCAGAATGGTCAATATTCGGTTATTAGTCTTCTATTACTTACATGATTTTTCCAAAATGTAATCCATGATTCTTATACATGGACAGGCCTCGCAGCCCATTGTCCAGTCCTTCAATAATTATCAGGGTTGTGACTCTGTTCCTCTGATAGAGACCTTATACAGTTCCTCCACCGGGAACTCCTTCAGCATGCAACTTCCTCGTTGCAGATCCATCACCACTGTGATGGCCT
>JZKD02S1677771.1:10114-21327 GCA_000966675.3 Picea glauca
ATAAAAAATAATTTTTATCCCTATGTAATTTAAAAAAAAATTATCCAAAACTTTTAGAAATTTTTTAAAAATTCAAGATTTTTATCCATTCATAACTTTGATCGAAATTTTAATAATTTAAGTTAATTTAAAATTTAACAAAACATTTTATCCTCCAAATTTTTCATTAAAATTTAAAATTGAATAATTTTTTTTTGTCTATTTAAAACTTTCATCAATTTTTATAATATAAATGAAACACATTTTTTTACTATAATATGACTTAAAAATAATTTAACTTAAAAATGAACTAAATTAGTGAAAACATCTTTTCACTTACATTAAACTTAAATCCTTAACATTTCACTCACTTAAATTTTTTTTATCAAATTTATGATGAACCAAATTTAAATTGAACAAAAACTTTTATGATGATCTCAATTCAAAATTGAACAAAATGTCTTGATACTCCTTATCTCACATGAGTGGTAAATTGATTTTTTTTGAGATGACTTGTAGGGATGATGATGGACTTGAGATGCATCTTGGTTGAACATGATATTTTATTATGGTGGTGTACATAATGCTTAATTATGGTGGTGCATATGATGTTGTGGTTTGGATTTATTATATTAATGTGACATAATGTCTTAATGCCAGGTTTTTTCTTTTTGATTACATAATTTTGGTTGACAAAATGCTAGTTCCTTACCTCATAACTTTTTATACCATTTTCAATTTTTGGTTAACAAAATGCTAATTCCTTTCCTCATAACTCTTTATACCATTTTCAATTTTTGGTTGACAAAATGTTAGTTCCTTCCCTCATAACTCCTTATACCAATTTAAAAAGATTGATCATAGCATGATTAGTTTATGGTGAATTTGGTGAGACCACCCCTTCTTTTGCACTCTAAGCACTCTAACGAAGACATTAAAAAAAACATATATAAGTAAAGTAGGCAAAGTAAAAAGATTAAAGAGTCCACCCCATCTTGGTGACAAAGACAAAAGTTAAAAAAGGGTGGGTATACACGCTTGGGGCGCACCTTTGAGATTAAGATAAAGTGGAATGAGGTCAAAGCATCATGATACATGTATAAGAGGAAGGTGCCCCCTTCTTTGTCTTATATGATGGCTCACATATAAGTTATAGATCGAAGTCAAACCCTCTTTCTTAAACCAACACACTTTATTGAAGTGAATCTATGAGGTTGATTTTGATGCGCAAGTGGGGGCACACTTGTTAAGAAAGAAAAATATATATTAATATGAGTTGTTACAATTCAGTTGCATTTTTTTCAATGTTGTACGTTGCATGGAACCGTCATTAGGGTATAAATTTGATGGAGACTTATAAAAAAAAATTATGAAGAGTGTTTTTTTTAAACTTTCATTTTGGTGATGTTTTATTTTTATTTTTCTTCATCATTTAAATATAATGTGTTATATGTGTTTTTTGTTTATTTTTATTGTAAATATAAAATCATTTTAGACATAACATAAAATTATTATGAAATTGCATTTAATATAATATCATCAAACTGTTTTACATGGAATACAACACCATTAAAAATATAAACACAAAAGCTTAGTAAATTATCTTGATATAACAATTTGCACACAGTTTCAATTTTGAAAATCACAAAATAAGAGGTTCCAACTTCTTTCTATGCCTCAATTCCCCATAGATCCAATCACTATACAAATGCATAGATCAAACACTAAATAGTATGCATGCATTGATGCCAAGATAGCTACAACCTATGGGAAAAGGAAAAACATAAAGCAATATGCATGCAATGATGCCAAGATAGCTACAACCTATGGGAAAAGAAAAAAAAGACCGTTGTAAAAATAATAATAAAATTTATAGATTGCAAAATTGGAAATAATAATGGTTATTAATATAATGAAATAACAAATATATTTTTGATTTGTTTTTTTAAATAGCAACTGCTAATATTTTCTAAAATGAAATAAAATAGAGCTTGTGANAATCCACCTAGACTTGCAGTTGGTCCTCGACAAACATCATTAGGTATTTGAGACACTAAATATTCACCCTCTTCTCATGCAGATCATCACCATGGTATTCCCATGATTCCAAGAAGTCAACCACCAAATGTACATGATCCTTATCGACAACCTTTTACACAAAAGAATGAAATAGAAAACATCATTTAGGAACTACTGGAGGCGGGGGGTCATCATGTCTTGGCACAAGCCCTTAATAATCACCAATAGTCATGGTGTTAAATAAGGAAGGGACTTGGTGCATGTGCCTTGATTTAGGACTCTCAATAAGTTGATGATCAAGGACAAATTTCCTATCCTAGTTATTGATGATCTACTGGATTAACTTCATGGAGCCAAGTTTTTAACTAAACTTGATCTCCATTCAGGACACCACCAAATCAATATGAAAGAGATAGTCATCTCTAAGACAACCTTCCTTACACATGAAGGTCATTATGAGTTTCTAGCGATTATTTTTTATATTTGTAATGCTCCATCCACTTTCTAGAGCCTCATGAACAATATTTTCAAACCCTTACACAATTTTGTGTTGGTCTTCTTTGATGATATCTTGATCTACAATAAAGTATGGTAATCTCACATAGACAATGTCGATACATCCTTCCAACTCTTGAGGCACAACCACTTATACTTGAAGCACTGCAAATGTCCTTTTGGGGCTCTTTAGGTTGAATATTTGGGTCACATTTTAAGTTAAGATGGAGTATGAGTCGATCCTAAGAAAGTGTCGACTATACAAGATTGGTCCCATCCCAAAACATTGAAGAGACTTCAGGGATTATTAGGACTTATAGGATACTATAGGAAATTTTTGAAAAATTATGGAAAATTGCAACTCTCCTAACATCACCCCTTAAACAATGCCTTTGTCTGGAGCGAGGTAGTAGAATAGGCCTTCACTTCTTTAAAGGATGCGATGTGCACTATTCCAATATTAGTGGTGCATGATTTTACTAAGACTTTTGTATTCGAATATGATGCCTCAGGAAGAGGTCTTGGAGTAGTCTTGATGCAAAAAGGACACCCCTTGGCATTCACCAGTAACTTGTAGTTGTGTGACTGGAATTTGGGAAAATCCACGTATGAGAAGGAAATGATGGCTATCTTTCATAGTCTGAAGTGCTTCCTCAAACAATGGTTTTCGTCACTAGAGCAACATAAGTGGGTCACCAAGATGTTGGGGTATGATTATGAGATCATATATAAGAAGGGTAAATAAAATTTTGTGGCTGATGCTTTATCCAGGAAATTTGAAGAGGATGGATCACTCCTTGCTTTATCCTTAACAAGTCTAGGATGGATCAAGGAATCCTACAGGAAATGGTTGGAAAATAGTACTTTAAGGCAACACATCCAATGGATTTAGGTAGATCCCAACACACCTAAAGGATATACATAAAAAACGACACATTGTGGTATAAAGGGTGCATTGTTTTGGCAAAATATTCATCCTTAAAACAACAAGTCTGAGAGAAGCTATGTTCATCATCGATAGTAGGTCACTATGGCTTTCATTAAAACAATGAAAGAACTAAGCACTCATTCTTCTGGGAAGAAATGAAAACATATATCTAGGATTTAGTAGCATTCTATTAAACTTCCTAAAGAAACAAGGGAGAGACGATGAATATGCCAGGGGCCTTGCAACCACTACCAATCCCAACACAAATCTGGATCGACGCTTCAATGGATTTTATCTTGGGACTCCCAAAAGAAGGTAACAAATCAATCATCATGGTGGTTGTCGATCGTCTTTCAAAAGATCCTCATGTTTTTTCCCTATCTCATCCCTTCACTCCTTCCTCAGTTGCCCATGTTTTCATGGATTATATCTTTAAACTACATGGTATTCCCACTTCCATTGTCTCAGATTGAGACCTCACATTCACCAACAAAATTTGGAAGGAGCTATTTCAACTTCAAGGTACACAATCAAATATGAGCACTGCATATCATCCCCAAACTGACGACCAAACAAAAGTGGTCAATGAGTGCATAGAATTCTATTTGAGATGCTTTTCTTCTAAAAAGACGCACCAATGGGCACAATGGATTCCCCTTACTAAATGGTGGTACAATACCACTTATCATGGAGATACCCAAATGACACTGCATGAAGCTATTTATTGCCAAAATCACAGTTAGTGGCATCCTATGTACTAGGCATCTCCAAGGTTCATGTAGTCGATCAAACACTTCACACCAAAGAAGCCATTATCTAAACCCTCAAGGACAATTTGGTTATGGTGAAATATTGAATGAAATAACAAGTTTATCATTATAGATTCGAACATTATTTTGTCGAAGGGGATCAAATGTTTCTTCACCTATAACCTTATAAAAAAACATCACTCAAAGATAAATTTCCCTAGAAGCTAGCTCCCAAGTTCTATGGCCCCTATCATATCATACAACACATTGGATAGGTGGCCTACAAGCTGGGTCACCGAGCCCACTCTAAGATTCATCCAAGATTTCATGTGTCATGTTTGAAGAAGATTGTGGGATTGAGTTGCATGGTGCAGAACAACCTACCAGAACTTTATGAAGAAGGTTCCATTTGGCTCCAACTAGAAGCAATATTGGATACTAGAGAGCATTAGTTGCACCAACACATGATTAGAGAAGTATTGATCCAGTGGAAAGATATGCAACTAAAGGATGCCATATGGGAATTGATAATGATTCTACAACAATTTCCTCACCTTCATCCTTGAGGACAACACTTGTTTCGAGGAGGAGAGGGGGTATGTCAGGGTCCTACCCTAACCCCCTAAATTAGGATAATTATTGATGTATGAGGCCACCTTCTTTGAATAAGGCCCACTAAATAGTTAGTTAATAATCACTTATTGTAAAAAAGTGTCCTCTTTATTAATAAATCCCAAATTAGTCAGCAGACCCTCATTATAAGTGGGCTCGTAAGTAGTTAAGATTCTTTATTGATAGCTATATATCAAGTAGAAGGTTATGTAATGTTTTTTGAATACTTATTATTGTATTTGGAGATTTTCTCAAGGAGCTTTCCCCTTCGAAGAGGCAATTGAACATAGCTCTATAATATTGAATATCACTAATACAACATATATTTCTCAGGGTTTATCTATTTTCTCTTATGTTTTATGGTTTTGCACTAGTATTTTATTACATTCTTTGTGATTGCTCCGAAGTTCTGGGGTTAAGTACAATACACTAATTGTCAAACAGGTTCACCCTACAATTTGTACAAATTACCTTCTCTAACCCCTATTACTTGAGTTGTATCTGGGATTCCTTCGATCTGATGAGGATTTGTTGTTTTTTGAACTCCATTGCAAATCCCTTATCCTATGTAATTGAAATTGAAAGTAAGTTCCTCCTAAGACCTGGTACAACCTAGAAATTGCCAAAATCTAAATAATTACTTGACTTGAGTTGGAAGGGAATAGTACCAACTCCTGCTACTAGGTACTTGGCATCATCAACAAGCTTAACTTGTACTCCTGAGTCCTACTTCTTCCGACTAGAGAACAACTGCTAGGTTGACATCATATGTTGAGATGCCCCACTGTCCACATACCATGCATCCCTCAAAATCATGCTAGTATAAAGGAAAGATACCAATGAGAAATATTTCTCAAACTTGGCATCAAACTCGTTCATTTGGGTTTCTGTAGAGGCTGCTACCTACTTTCATTGTTGCTTCCCTTTACCCTTATTCTTGTTTGGACAATGTGATGCATAATGACCATGCTTATGCCAAACAAAGTACTCGATTTTACTCAAGTCCTTCTTTCCTAGTTGTGAGGTTGACTCCTTACTCTTTCCCTTACCCTTGATGGGTCCTTTACCTCTTCCCTTATTTGATTGACCAAATAGATCTAGGTTCTCATCACCACCCTTCTTGTCGACCTTTGAATCCATTTGAGTCTCCTCTTAGATACAATTATCCCATATCTTCTCAAACTTAAGAAGGTGCTCTCGAGAAAAAATATCTTTGACAAATGGTTCCCATGAAGTTGGGGATCCATTCAGTGCCTTGTTCACTATCTCTTCATATGAAACCTTCTCCCCAATAGATGAAAAATGATCATGAACTTGTGTAACCTTCATAAGGTAATTGGTGACTTAGTCTGATCTAGTCATCTCTATCGATTTGAGTTTGTTCCACAAGATCATATTCCTATTTATGTTATCACTCTGGTATAGAATTACTAGGGCATAGAACATCTCCTTTGCCATCTTCTTCTCGGATATATGAGGGATCAGATGGTCCTTTATGGCATCTAAGATCATTCACTTGACCTTCACTGAATCCTTCTTCTTGTGAGCTTCCAACTACTGTGGATCTATAGATGAAGGAACAATGCTCCAAACAATATCCAAGAGATCATTCTCTTCTAGTAAGAGTGTGACCCTCACCTTCCATGATAAGACCTTTGAGGCACTATCCAATCTGTCCTAAAACCTAAGGCTAGTTGATTCCATCTCTGAGATCTAATGTACAGACTCCCAAATCTAAAAATTAGTTTTGAGACCCTTTAACTACTAGTCCTTCTTTCGTACAATTGATTTATTGCTGCAAATCCTTGAGAATCTCAATTAGAGAAATAACTATGATACCATGTAAAAATTCCAAGTCTAGATGATTAACATCCTCATGATCTCAATTAAAGAAGAAAAGTGCTAAATTTAATTAATGTAGAAATACAATTCAGACCATAACATCAATCACACAATAGTTGGAAATTAAATAACAATTCAACATAAAAACAGTTTCACACATACACATGTAATTACTCCTTCAAAATTAGCTTTTCATTCCTTCAAAACACATACAAGGAAACCTCCGCAGTCTACTAAAACCAAGTAGCTGCATGGTCAACCAAAATCACCCTGAACTAAGTGGTATGACCTATTGTATGGCTATACAAATTATACGACTGACTATACATCCTGTATAGATGGCTATATAGCATATCCATACGATTTTATGGACTTGTTCCATACGATTGTATAGACTTGTTCCATAGAATTGTACAGATCTGTGCCATATGACTATATGGATTCATATCATTGTATTGATTTGTATTGTTTGACATATTGAGCTATTCATATTTGCCTCTTCTTGAATCCTATCTCTCTCTCTCTCGCTCTCTTTGCATCCTAGTCACTCAACCTGCTCAATTATTCAGTGGTTTGTGTGTGTGTAAACCCTCTATCTTGACTTGTCTTTATACTTTTAGCTGAGACCAAAACCCTAATATTTTTTTTGAGATTACTCCAAGTCTAAGTCATGCATGCATGAAATACACTTTTTAGACTCAACAACTAAATATAAGACTTTCACTTTTTTACTAAAGTGAATTACAAAATAGAATTACTTTCCAAAAAAAAAGAAAATATCTCGAACTACTTCTCGCATGTTCACATTGAAACTATGTGGAAGTTCCCGTCCGAGATATATTTCTCAACATAACATTCCCTATTGCTTCAAATATATAATTTTATTACAGGACTAGTGGAAGACTCGGAATTCTAACTTAGACAGGTCGTATATCCACGTGGGAAGTTCTGGCATCAAAATGCACGTGCGATTTAAGAAGAGATTTTGAGAACCCCACTTCCACCGACTATGTAAGATTTTATTAACCTTTGTCACTGCTCTAAAGGCCCATACCAAGTAGCCCTTTTCCAAGGTCATAATGCAAGGAGAGTATTTGACCATGGGTTCAATTTTTTTTTTTTCCAATTTGTTATATAATCACTACTCGTCCTTTTGCTAGGAATTGTCTTACGACTACCAATTCTTCTAGTTTGAACACATCATTTAGTCTAGTTGTTGTCCCCAAATTCAATCTTACCATCTCTTTCATTTTTTTGATACACTTTTTCCTTTCTCCTTCTGGAGAAGGTAGCCCTAAGCTTCGTGCATCAACAATTGTGGAGTCGCTCATGTGGTTAAGGTCTAAAAGATTTCCAATAAACCCTACTTTTGGTTGCAATTTAGAATTTCCAACTGTGTCCATAGGAAGAAAAGAGAGGGATAGAGGTACCAACACCATCATAATAAGTAGTAAAATATTGATCCTTCACACTCCTTGGGAATAAATGCTTAGGATATTCTAGATCTGCTCCTTCATACTCCTTAGATAGATTATCTATTGTGACATTAAGTCGCTTAGGAGAGTCATTGACTCATAACATTGTCCACTGCTTTGACCAAGCCTCCACTCTGGAGCCCTAGTTGGATAATAGATGTGCTAACTCGTTGATAATTGCCACTATTTTCTCTTCCAACGAGTGCAACCCCACTTGATACCTCCTCCTAGGTTCCAAAGGATTGTCAAGTATGCAAATATTCAGAGTTGCCCAAATTAGATGAACCGATGTTGCCCAGATCCATTGGCCCTCCATCGCAGTCATATGAGCAGTCTAGGGACTCCTCTTCCTTCATCAACCACTATGCCATGTCAAGCTTGCCTTGCTTCCCACCCCCTGAAACCTTGAGTTAACCTTGTCGTGCACTTGAAAACCCTTGTTACACTCCATTAAAAAGTTTAAATTTTTATCCATCCAATTTTTATAAAAACTTTAAATTTTTTATCTCTCTCTCTCTCTCACACACACACATATATAATCTATTCAAAATTCATGTAAAACTATAAAATTTTTATCTTCCTAAATTCTCATAAAAAAGAGTTTATATCCCTTTAAATTAAAAAAAAAAAGTTTTTATCTATCAAAAAATTCCATCCCAATTTTATTAAATAGTGAAAGTTTTTATTCATTGAAAATTTTCATCTCTCATAGAAAATAAAGTTTTTATATATCCAAAATTCTCATCCAAACTTTATTAAAACAAGAGTGAGTTTTTATCCATCCAAAATTTTTATCCAAATTTTATTAAATTTTTTATAATATTCATTCATAAATATAGAAAATCAAAGTTTTTATTCATTCAAAACTTTCATTAAAATTCATAATATATACATAATTTTTATTTATTTATGATAACAATTCATAAATATAAAAAATCAAAATTTTATTCATTCAAAACTTTCATTAAATTAAAATTCATAATATATACATAAAATTAATTTTTATTCATAAATATAAAGTCAAAGTTTTTATTTATCTAAAACTTTATTTTTTAACCATGAAATTTTTTTATTAACTTTATTTTTTATTTTTTATTAAGATTCATAGTATACATACAAACTTAATTTTTAGTATATATAAAAAATAATTTTTATCCATATGTAATTTAAAAAAAATTTATCCAAAACTTTTAGGAAATTTTCAAAAATTCAAGATTTTTATTCATTCATAACTTTGATGGAAATTTTAATAATTTAAGTTAATTTAAAATTTAACAAAACATTTTATTCCTCCAAATTTTTCATTAAAATTTAAAATTGAATATTTTTTTTTGTCTATTTAAAACTTTCATCAATTTTTATAATATAAATGAAACAAATTTTTTTACTATAATATGACTTAAAAATAATTTAACTTAAAAATGAACTAAATTAGTGAAAACATCTTTTCACTTACATTAAACTTAAATCTTGATAACATTTCACTCACTTAAATTTTTTTATCAAATTTATGATGAACCAAATTTAAATTGAACAAAAACTTTTATGATGATCTCAATTCAAAATTGAACAAAATGTCTTGATACTCCTTATATCACATGAGTGGTAAATTGATTTTTTTTGGGATGACTTGTAGGGATGATGATGGACTTGAGATGCATCTTGGTTGAGCATGATATTTTATTATGGTGGTGTACATAATGCTTAATTATGGTGGAGCATGTGATGTTGTGGTTTGGATTTATTATATTAATGTGACATAATGTTTTAATGCCAAGTTTTTTCTTCTTGATCACATAATTTTGGTTGACAAAATGCTAGTTCCTTACCTCATAATTTTTTATACCATTTTCAATTTTTGGTTAACAAAATGCTAATTCCTTCCCTCATAACTCTTTATACCATTTTCAATTTTTGGTTGACAAAATGTTAGTTCCTTCCCTCATAACTCCTTATACCAATTTAAAAAGATTGATCATAGCATGATTAGTTTATGGTGAATTTGGTGAGACCACCCCTTCTTTTGCACTCTAAGCACTCTAACGAAGACATTAAAAAAAACATATATAAGTAAAGTAGGCAAAGTAAAAAGATTAAAGAGTCCACCCCATCTTGGTGACAAAGACAAAAGTTAAAAAAGGGTGGGTATACACGCTTGGGGCGCACCTTTGAGATTAAGATAAAGTGGAATGAGGTCAAAGCATCATGATACATGTATAAGAGGAAGGTGCCCCCTTCTTTGTCTTATATGATGGCTCACATATAAGTTATAGATCGAAGTCAAACCCTCTTTCTTAAACCAACACACTTTATTGAAGTGAATCTATGAGGTTGATTTTGATGCGCAAGTGGGGGCACACTTGTTAAGAAAGAAAAATATATATTAATATGAGTTGTTACAATTCAGTTGCATTTTTTTCAATGTTGTACGTTGCATGGAACCGTCATTAGGGTATAAATTTGATGGAGACTTATAAAAAAAAATTATGAAGAGTGTTTTTTTTAAACTTTCATTTTGGTGATGTTTTATTTTTATTTTTCTTCATCATTTAAATATAATGTGTTATATGTGTTTTTTGTTTATTTTTATTGTAAATATAAAATCATTTTAGACATAACATAAAATTATTATGAAATTGCATTTAATATAATATCATCAAACTGTTTTACATGGAATACAACACCATTAAAAATATAAACACAAAAGCTTAGTAAATTATCTTGATATAACAATTTGCACACAGTTTCAATTTTGAAAATCACAAAATAAGAGGTTCCAACTTCTTTCTATGCCTCAATTCCCCATAGATCCAATCACTATACAAATGCATAGATCAAACACTAAATAGTATGCATGCATTGATGCCAAGATAGCTACAACCTATGGGAAAAGGAAAAACATAAAGCAATATGCATGCAATGATGCCAAGATAGCTACAACCTATGGGAAAAGAAAAAAAAGACCGTTGTAAAAATAATAATAAAATTTATAGATTGCAAAATTGGAAATAATAATGGTTATTAATATAATGAAATAACAAATATATTTTTGATTTGTTTTTTTAAATAGCAACTGCTAATATTTTCTAAAATGAAATAAAATAGAGCTTGTGA
>JZKD02S1677771.1:46755-58883 GCA_000966675.3 Picea glauca
TTGGTTGAGTCTTTTAATTAACTTAACTAATGAGTTGGTTCAAGTACTTCAACCAATTCTAATTTGTTTAAAAGAAAAAAGAAAGGGAGGAACAAGAGGAGGATAGAAGGAGAAGCATACTAAGGTTTGCTCTTTGAGTTTATGTTGAGATAATTCGGTTTTCATTCATTCCTTAATTTATCCAAGCCTAATTTTTTTTTATGATGGCAGGGTCTTATTGTAGACAACAAGATTCAAGTCTGAATTACATCATTCAGACACTTGTTTTTCAGAGGTGTTGATCTATCTTTGATAGTCTGTGTAGACTTGTCTATTTGTGAATTAGTTTTCATGATTGACAAAGGCTATTGTGCATAGTCGAGTAGGAAACAATCTGTGGCAAGCTGATCCAGATTTTTAGAGTTCAGTTTTGATTTTCTGTTAGAGGTCCTTTTGTATGTTCCATCGGGGATCTCTAAGTTTGACTTTGGTCCTAAATTTCTACATGAAATTTTGTAAAGAGAGTGACTCTCTGGTGAATTGGAATGAAATAAAGGATTTCTTTATGTCTCATTTGTCTTGATTATCATCTTGGTGTATTTACTTCTGTCTTTACATGTATTTCAACAACTATGGTATTCAGAAAATTACATAAAAAGTAAATTTCCAGCAAGCTTTTTATTGATAAAAGACTAGCCTAAGCACTGGTAATTAATACTTGTGAGTTAGGATGTTATTTTTGTTGGCTATAAACATAGGGTGAGATTCCCATCTATTTTCCTTTAGCCAAGCAGAATCTGAAAATGCTTGAGTAAGATCATTTCATATCTTTTCCTCAACATTTATTTGGCGACCATTCCGAGGAGATCTTCGATATCTCTCCGGTTAAATTTTATACTCGATTTTCATCGATACATCTTTCTTTTCTGTTATTGATCCTTGAATCTTTTATTTCTAATGACTGTTCCTATTGCAAGGTAGCCTAATATTGAGCCCGGTCTTCAAGACCAGACCAACATTGTTTTGAATCTGTTTAACAACATTTTAGACACTGCCAATACTCGTGTTGAGCTTAACCATTCTTGGGTAGTGATTGAACGAGATATTAGTTCTCAAGAATGATTGGAAGCTAGATGTAGACATCCCAGAAATCAACAGTAACCTTTTGTTTCTTCATTTTTTGCCTTTCTTTCACATCCTTAGATTCTCGTGCTTCTAGAAGAAGAAGAGGCCTGTCACCTGAAATCAATCCTATTGCTGAAATAAGAAGAAGGAATGTTGTGTTATCTGCCCAACAAAGTGATCTAAGGAGAAACTTATCTGATTCATCCATCCCATCTTTATTTTCCTCATCTATCATCCATAAGATGGAATCTAGTGGTGGCTCTGGTGGCACTGGAAGTGCTCCATCTTCCCAATATTCATCGTCATCAGTGATTGGTAGCTTATATAACCACGATATCCCTGTCCAATCTACCACAAACCCTACCAAATTCACTAAAAAGTATGGGTTTTTTCAGTTCGAAGAAGATGCCACAACCACACCGTGGCATGTGTCCTCTCCTCTTAACCTAACACCCGCTACTCGTCCACTTCCAAAGTTTAAAGAGCACCTACCTAATTTTTCAGGAAATAACATTGTCAGTACAAACAAACACCTGGTAGCATTTTCTAATGCTTGTCATAACATAGGGGTCAACGACAATGACACTTGCATGCGCTTGTTCGTCAATTCCTTGGAAGGAAAGGCTGTGGTCGACTTCTTTGACCTTCATCCTAAGATTTTGTCTACTTGGGAGGAGTTAATCTATTGGTTCCAATCCACTTATGGGAAATCCAAAAGCCCTACCGAGAAGTTAAGGGAATACAATAATGTCACCTATAAGGATGGTGAGACCATCAAGTCTTTCAACTTGCGTTTCACCAAGTTATACAATCAAATCTCTGAAATTATCCGCCCTCAGAAACAAGCTGCTTTCATGCATTACTACAATGCATTTCCTTCCCTCTACCATCATAGGCTTGAGGAAAAATCCATTGATAATCTCGGTTCTGCTCTGCATGCTTGTTCAGAGTATGAAGAACAAATTGAAAGAATTGGTCTTCCCCAGGGAGAATCGGTTAGACAGACATACATTTCCACTCTCTTACAACTAGTACAAGATATGAACAACTGTATGATAGCGTTTGAGCAGAAGGGCATTGTCTTCCCTCTCACCCCTAGAGCTTCATCCTCTTCTACACCCCCCTTTAGAAATTTGGTTGAAAACTATTTTCAGCCTAAAGTTATCCTGCCTCGAAGTTGGTGTAACTTTTGCGAGGAACACCACGAGAAAACCACATGTGAGGTAAAGAAGAGTGTCAAAGATAAGATCTTTGGTAAAAGACTAGAAGCTACTATCGTTGTCCTAGATTTTGTAGAACTAGAAGATGTCATGGTTATCAATACTAGGAACAAAGCCTATGCTCCCAAGGGAAAATTTGATCCTCCCTGTAGTTCTTCTACCCTGAGCTCATCCCAAACCGCTGCTACTCTCCAGGTTCCTGAGAGTCAAGGAATCACTCCCCCTCTCCCCTCTTCCAAATATAATATCTTGAATCAGTTGGCCAACATAAAAGTAGATGCAACCCTCCTAGACATGGTTGTCATCCCTGAAAAACATATGCATCTGAAACAATTCATGGAAGGAAAAGATTTTGTTGTAGCCAATCTCTCTGAAGAGGTAAACAAAGAGGATTCTTTTGTAAATAATGTAGGTGTACATAACTTTAGATACACTGTAAAAAATCCCCCTTTTTATATTTCTGTAAAAAATATGGATACGATTGCCCCTTGTTGCCTCATTGATGGAGGTTCAGGCCCAAGTGTGATGTCGAAGATCATTATGAAAGAGCTAGGCATGTCTTGTACAAATGAAAATTCCAGAAGCATGCTCTCCTGTAATAGTCTACAAAAAAAGACCATAGGTGAGATTAAAGATGTGACCTTAGTTTTGTGTGCTCATCCTAAAATAAGGACAACCCTCAATATTCAGGTAATTGATATGCCAGTAATAAATTACTCAATCATCTTAGGAAGAGATTGGAAAGCCTCAACAGGTGGATACCTCTCACTCGATAGAACACATTTATCCGTTCCTCAGAACGAAAAAGACATTATAGTCCTTAGAGAAGGAAGGATATCACCTTACATAGAGAGTGTCCCACAACCTAATGTAAACTATATCGAAGAGGACCTAGGAGTGTATTCCATCTTTGTTGAGGAAGATAACATTCCCATGGGACAAATTGATCTAGATGATGGCATGTGGCACATGTACTTTGATGGTTCATGCTCTAATGAAGGTAACGAATCTGGCATTATCTTGATTTCTCCTGTAGGAAAAATCCATAACTTTTCTTACTGGTTGGAGTTCGCTTGCACTAACAATGTCACTGAATTTGAAGCTTTGTTGTTAGGCATTGAGAACGCTTATAATCTTGGTTGTGGTCACCTTTTAGTTTTTGTGGTTTCCGAACTTGTTGTGAATCTTGTGCGTAAAATTTACTCTCCTAGCAACAAGTTGATGAAACGATACACCCAAACTGTTTGGGCACTTATCTCGGACCTTTTATCTTTCAACATCACTCATGTTAAGAGGGAGTTAAACTCAATGGCTAATCGGTTAGCAGTTTTTGCAGCCTCCCCTAATCGACAACTTCTGCCACACCGACCTGATTGTACCTTTCAATCCCTATATTGTCCGCATATCCCCGACAATATAGAATCTTGGCAGGTCTTCCCTAATGATGAGAGCATTTGTGTTTTTATTCAAAATGAACCTTTTAAGCCGAAGGAGATTATATCCATAGAGGATAACAAGATTCCTAAAGGCTTGACTCCTCTAGAGAGTTCATTTTCTTTGAGTGATGTAGGCAACAAGGAGAAACAAAAGGAAGAAGAGTCGAGAAGGAAGGTGGGTGAAACCATCTCCTTGAACATTGGGACACCCGAGACTCCAATGAATGTTAAAATAGGTTCCAAGTGTTCAGATGAAGAAAAGGTGAAGTTTGCCAAGATGCTTGGTGAATTTCAAGATGTTTTCGCTTGGTCTTATGAGGATCTTCATGGTTTTGATCTTGGTCTTATACAACATACCATCCCCATTCAGGAAGGTGTAAAACCAGTCAGGAAAAAATAAAGACCTATCAACCCTGAACTAGATGCAACTATTCTAAAGGAGTTGGAAAAACTCTTGAAGGCTGGAATCATATTTCTGGTCAAATATTCTGAATGGGTTTGAAATCTGGTTCCTGTTCGAAAAAAAAATGGTCAGATCAGATTGTGCATTGATTTTCGTGCATTAAATCAAACTAGTATAAAAGACCACTTCCCTCTCCCTAACATGGAAATGATTTTGCAGCAAGTTGCAGGGTCACAAATGATGTCCTTATTTGACGGGTTTTCTGGTTACAATCAAATCAAGGTAAAAAGGGCAGATAAATATAAAACCAACTTTTTTTCTCGTCAAGGTACCTTTGCTTACGAACATATGCCTTTTGGCTTATCTAATGTAGGTGTCACCTTTCAAAGAGCTATTCAATTAGCTTTTGACAATTTGATCGGTAAGATCATTCAGATCTACCTTGATGACTTAACAGTTTACTCTAAAATACAATCAAATAATTTTGGTCATCTGAGAAAAGTTCTCATGCGATGTAGGAAATTTGGCATTTCTCTAAATCCTTCCAAGTCCATTTTTGGTGTTACCGAGGGAAAGCTCCTTGGACACATCGTCTTTGATTCAGGAATAAGCATTGATCCTGAAAGGATTACTGCTATCCTTAATCTTCCTGCTCCCACTTCCAAGAAAGAATTTCAAGCCTTTATGGGGGTTATTAACTTTGTCCATAGGTTTGTTCCAGATTTTGCGGTGATGGTCAAGCCAATTCATAATCTACTTAAGCAATATCATTCTTTTTCTTGGACTGATGATGTCGAAAATGATTTTGAAGGGATTAAGAAAGCAATCAGTTCCACACCGGTTTTGGCAAAGCCAGATTTTGAGAAGGAATTCACGATATATATTAATGCCACCGAGGAGGCAGTTTTTGTTGTCCTTATGCAAAGTGATGACCAAGGAAATGAAAAAATAGAGGCTTACATGAGTCAAAGTTTGTCTGATGATGAATTTAAATATTCTTTTATTGAGAAACATGCTTTCGCTCTTGTTAAATCCGTTGAAAAGTTTCGCCACTACATCTTAGGTAAGCATACGTTGGTATAGGTCCCTTTACCTACTGCCAAGTTTTTTCTCTCACAAACCTATCTTTCAGGAAAGCTTGCACATTGGCTTGCCAAGATCCATGAGCATGATTTAAATATTGTGACTTCTACCACTATCAAAGGACGTGACCTATCCCTTCACGTGGCTCAACATGCTGAGAATGGTGAAGAAATTGATGAAGAAGATAGTTCCCTTTCAACTCTCTTTTACATTGACGATCAGATCCTCCCTGTGTCTGAACATCCTTGGTACAAGAATTTGGTTTATTATTTATAGAACCAAAGATGTCCAGACAACTTAGACACTCATCAAAGAAGAAGACTCTGTTTTGAATCTGCAAGATATGTCATTATAGGAGACTTCTTATTTCGAAGATCTGTTGATGGTGTGCTGCTTCACTGTGTAAATAATGAAGATGCACATAAATTGTTGCAAGAAGCTCATGGTTCTTCAAGCTCAGTCATTCATGTAGGAGGTCATTTTTCTGCAAAAACCACTACTTTCAATATTATTAGAAAATGATACTACTGGCCTTCAATCTTTCATGACTCTTATGTTTTTTCGAGATCTTGTCACAAGTGCCAAAAATTTGTTGGGAAAGAACACCTTTTAGCCATGCCATTACAACCTGTCCTACCAGATTTCCCCTTTTCAAAGTGGGGATTGGATTTTATTGGTCCTATTTATCCTCCTTCTTCAGTTGGACAAGTTTTTATTTTGACAGCCACAGACTATTTTACAAAATGGGCTGAAGTTGTCCCACTTAAGCATTCCACAGACGATCAAGTGATTTCTTTCCTTGAAAATAATATTTTTTCCATATTTGGTCTTCCATTAGAAATTATTATAAACAATGGCCCTACTTTAATTTCTTCTAAGCTGACTCAATTTCTAGCCAAGTTGGGGGTTACACATTTCACCTCATCAACTTAGTACCCCCAAGGAAACGGACAGTCTGAGTCTACCAACAAAAATCTGGTAAGAATCGTCAAAAGGCTCATCGAATATAAGCCTCGTCAGTGGCACACTCTCCTCACTTATGCCCTCTGGGAAAATCGAATTACAACCAGGTTAAGCACTGGATGTACCCCTTTTTAGCTTGTTTATGGTCAAGAATCTCTCTTGCCAACCGAGCTGGAAATTTCTTCCTTAAGGTTGATGCTACAGATCGAAGAATTAAATTCTTCAGATGTTTCACAAAGGATAAATGCACTACTAGATTTGGAAGAACAAAGAATGTTTGCTTTGGATAATATTAAAAGGAGACAACAAACTGTTAAGAAGTATTTCAACAAGAGTGTCAAGATTGTCAAGTTTAAGGTCAATGAAAAAGTTTTGCTATGAGATTCGGCCCACACTGATAGGGGAAGACATTCAAAATTTCAGAAATTATGGCTGGGTCCTTTCAATATCGCTTTGGTCTTAGGTACAAATTCTTACATTTTGAAAGATTTACAGGAGCGATTGTTTTCCTACAACACTAATGGTTCTCACTTAAAGAATTACGTGGAACCAACTTGAAATCTCTAACACTGTCTGGATTTTCTGTATTTTAGTAGTCTAGCTCTGTTTTCAGTTTTCAATATTTTTCTTTTATGCTTACAGTAGTTGATTTATGTTTTTTGTTTTAAGCATTTCCTACTATTTTTACTTTTCTATCACTTTATTTCTGCTATTTTAATTTTCTGCAATTTTATTCTGTTGGATTTCGCATTTTGTCATCTTTTTAGTTTAGTCGGAAATAAGATGTTGGATCAGTTATGCCACAATGATACTCTTGCGAGATATTGTTAGTCAATAACAATCAAGCTTACATGGTTGTTATGATGTTTCCCCTGAGGACACACTTGAATTTGTTATCTACTTTCACTGCTATCTTATAAAGAGATTGGTTATCTCCCGCTTCTTCTTTCCATTTCTTCATCCATTTGAGAAATAACAGAGAAGATCATTTAATTTTTCTCCTTGAAACAAAAGTCGATTCTGGTTGAATTATTATGCATACAAGGATAACCCCCCTCATACTTAACATTTTTCATGAGTTATTCCCAATTCCCGATCATTTTTCCATTAAATCCGCTCATTTCCCCCTGTTGCATAATTATTCTGGTTATATCTTCTAAATTTATTGTTCTTGGTCTGCAAAACCATGAGTTATGAGTTCTAAATCTATTGAAAACAAATTTTCTTGTGGAGTCGCCAGTTTGTTGANAACACATTTATCCGTTCCTCAGAACGAAAAAGACATTATAGTCCTTAGAGAAGGAAGGATATCACCTTACATAGAGAGTGTCCCACAACCTAATGTAAACTATATCGAAGAGGACTTAGGAGTGTATTCCATCTTTTTTGAGGAAGATAACATTCCCATGGGACAAATTGATCTAGATGATGGCATGTGGCACATGCACTTTGATGGTTCATGCTCTAATGAAGGTAACAAATATGACATTATCTTGATTTCTCCTGTAGGAAAAATCCATAACTTTTCTTACCGGTTGGAGTTCGCTTGCACTAACAATGTCACTGAATTCAAAGCTTTGTTGTTAGGCATTGAGAACGCTTATAATATTGGTTGTGGTCACCTTTCAGTTTTTGTGGTTTCTGAACTTGTTGTGAATCTTGTCGTAAAATTTACTCTCCTAGCAACAAGTTAATGAAACGATACACCCAAACTGTTTGGGCACTTGTCTCGAACCTTTTATCTTTCAACATCACTCATGTTAAGAGGGAGTTAAACTCAATGGCTGGCCGATTAACAGTTTTTGCAGCCTCCCCTAATCGACAACTTCTGCCACACCGACCTGATTGTACCTTTCAATCCCTATACCATCCACATATCCCCCGACAATATAGAATCTTGGCAGGTCTTCCCTAATGATGAGAGCATTTGTGCTTTTATTCAAAATGAACCTTTTAAGCCGAAGGAGATTATATCCATAAAAGATAACAAGATTCCTAAAGGCTTGACTCCTCTAGAGAGTTCATTTTCTTCGAGTGATGTAGGCAATAAGGAGAAACAAAAGGAAGAAGAGTCGAGAAGGAAGGTGGGTGAAACCATCTCCTTGAACATTGGGACACCCGAGACTCCAAGGAATGTTAAAATAGGTGCCAAGTGTTCAGATGAAAAAAAGGTGAATTTTACCAAGATGCTTGGTGAATTTCAAGATGTTTTCGCTTGGTCTTATGAGGATATTCATGGTTTTGATCATGGTATTATACAACATGCCATCCCCATTCAGGAAGGCGTAAAACCAGTCAGGAAAAAACAAAGACCTATCAACCCTGCGCTAGATGCAACTATTCGAAAGGAGTTGGAAAAAATCTTGAAGGCTGGAATCATATTTCTGGTCAAATATTCTGAATGGGTTTGAAATCTGGTTCTTGTTCGAAAAACAAATGGTCAGAATAGATTGTGCGTTGATTTTCGCGCATTAAATCGAACTAGTATAAAAGACCACTTCCCTCTCCCTAACATGGAAATGATTTTGCAGCAAGTTGCAGGGTCACAAATGATGTCCTTATTTGACGGGTTTTCTGGTTACAATCAAATCAAGGTAAAAAGGGCAGATAAATATAAAACCACCTTTATTACTTGTCAGGGTACCTTTGCTTATGAACATATGCCTTTTGTCTTATCTAATGTAGGTGCCACCTTTCAAAGAGCTATGCAATTAGCTTTTGACGATTTGATCGGTAAGATCATTCAGATCTACCTTGATGACTTAACAATTTACTCTAAAATACAATCAAATAATTTTGGCCATCTGAGAAAAGTTCTCATGCGATGTAGGAAATTTGACATTTCTCTAAATCCTTCCAAGTCCATTTTTGGTGTTACCGAGGGAAAGCTCCTTGGACACATCATCTTTGATTCAGGAATAAACATTGATCCTGAAAGGATTACTGCTATCCTTAATCTTCCTGCTCCCACTTCCAAGAAAGAAGTTCAAGCCTTTATGGGGGTTATTAACTTTGTCCATAGGTTTGTTCCAGATTTTGCGGTGATGGTCAAGCCAATTCATAATCTACTTAAGCAATATCATTCTTTTTCTTGGACTGATGATGTCGAAAATGATTTTGAAGGGATTAAGAAAGCAATCAGTTCCACACCGGTTTTGGCAAAGCCAGATTTTGAGAAGGAATTCACGATATATATTAATGCCACCGAGGAGGCAGTTTTTGTTGTCCTTATGCAAAGTGATGACCAAGGAAATGAAAAAATAGAGGCTTACATGAGTCAAAGTTTGTCTGATGATGAATTTAAATATTCTTTTATTGAGAAACATGCTTTCGCTCTTGTTAAATCCGTTGAAAAGTTTCGCCACTACATCTTAGGTAAGCATACGTTGGTATAGGTCCCTTTACCTACTGCCAAGTTTTTTCTCTCACAAACCTATCTTTCAGGAAAGCTTGCACATTGGCTTGCCAAGATCCATGAGCATGATTTAAATATTGTGACTTCTACCACTATCAAAGGACGTGACCTATCCCTTCACGTGGCTCAACATGCTGAGAATGGTGAAGAAATTGATGAAGAAGATAGTTCCCTTTCAACTCTCTTTTACATTGACGATCAGATCCTCCCTGTGTCTGAACATCCTTGGTACAAGAATTTGGTTTATTATTTATAGAACCAAAGATGTCCAGACAACTTAGACACTCATCAAAGAAGAAGACTCTGTTTTGAATCTGCAAGATATGTCATTATAGGAGACTTCTTATTTCGAAGATCTGTTGATGGTGTGCTGCTTCACTGTGTAAATAATGAAGATGCACATAAATTGTTGCAAGAAGCTCATGGTTCTTCAAGCTCAGTCATTCATGTAGGAGGTCATTTTTCTGCAAAAACCACTACTTTCAATATTATTAGAAAATGATACTACTGGCCTTCAATCTTTCATGACTCTTATGTTTTTTCGAGATCTTGTCACAAGTGCCAAAAATTTGTTGGGAAAGAACACCTTTTAGCCATGCCATTACAACCTGTCCTACCAGATTTCCCCTTTTCAAAGTGGGGATTGGATTTTATTGGTCCTATTTATCCTCCTTCTTCAGTTGGACAAGTTTTTATTTTGACAGCCACAGACTATTTTACAAAATGGGCTGAAGTTGTCCCACTTAAGCATTCCACAGACGATCAAGTGATTTCTTTCCTTGAAAATAATATTTTTTCCATATTTGGTCTTCCATTAGAAATTATTATAAACAATGGCCCTACTTTAATTTCTTCTAAGCTGACTCAATTTCTAGCCAAGTTGGGGGTTACACATTTCACCTCATCAACTTAGTACCCCCAAGGAAACGGACAGTCTGAGTCTACCAACAAAAATCTGGTAAGAATCGTCAAAAGGCTCATCGAATATAAGCCTCGTCAGTGGCACACTCTCCTCACTTATGCCCTCTGGGAAAATCGAATTACAACCAGGTTAAGCACTGGATGTACCCCTTTTTAGCTTGTTTATGGTCAAGAATCTCTCTTGCCAACCGAGCTGGAAATTTCTTCCTTAAGGTTGATGCTACAGATCGAAGAATTAAATTCTTCAGATGTTTCACAAAGGATAAATGCACTACTAGATTTGGAAGAACAAAGAATGTTTGCTTTGGATAATATTAAAAGGAGACAACAAACTGTTAAGAAGTATTTCAACAAGAGTGTCAAGATTGTCAAGTTTAAGGTCAATGAAAAAGTTTTGCTATGAGATTCGGCCCACACTGATAGGGGAAGACATTCAAAATTTCAGAAATTATGGCTGGGTCCTTTCAATATCGCTTTGGTCTTAGGTACAAATTCTTACATTTTGAAAGATTTACAGGAGCGATTGTTTTCCTACAACACTAATGGTTCTCACTTAAAGAATTACGTGGAACCAACTTGAAATCTCTAACACTGTCTGGATTTTCTGTATTTTAGTAGTCTAGCTCTGTTTTCAGTTTTCAATATTTTTCTTTTATGCTTACAGTAGTTGATTTATGTTTTTTGTTTTAAGCATTTCCTACTATTTTTACTTTTCTATCACTTTATTTCTGCTATTTTAATTTTCTGCAATTTTATTCTGTTGGATTTCGCATTTTGTCATCTTTTTAGTTTAGTCGGAAATAAGATGTTGGATCAGTTATGCCACAATGATACTCTTGCGAGATATTGTTAGTCAATAACAATCAAGCTTACATGGTTGTTATGATGTTTCCCCTGAGGACACACTTGAATTTGTTATCTACTTTCACTGCTATCTTATAAAGAGATTGGTTATCTCCCGCTTCTTCTTTCCATTTCTTCATCCATTTGAGAAATAACAGAGAAGATCATTTAATTTTTCTCCTTGAAACAAAAGTCGATTCTGGTTGAATTATTATGCATACAAGGATAACCCCCCTCATACTTAACATTTTTCATGAGTTATTCCCAATTCCCGATCATTTTTCCATTAAATCCGCTCATTTCCCCCTGTTGCATAATTATTCTGGTTATATCTTCTAAATTTATTGTTCTTGGTCTGCAAAACCATGAGTTATGAGTTCTAAATCTATTGAAAACAAATTTTCTTGTGGAGTCGCCAGTTTGTTGACGATCAAAAATCACAACGAAGTTTTGCCCACAAAGTGTTGCTAAAGCCTATTATTATAAAGCTATATAATACTAGTAGGTGGGACCCCCTTGTAGAATGGAGATTGGGTCTGGTTCTTATTTGATGTTATGCTACTGTCTGACACTGCTTACATGGTTGATGACATTTAGTTTTATTGGATGATGGATCATGCATATTTGTTGGGCCCCAACAACCCCCCATTCGAATCCTGATAATTATAATGAGCTACAGAATCAACCTTTTCAAATAGTTCCATACCTTGGCTTGCTTTGAGACAAACTTAAGACATTCA
>JZKD02S1677771.1:58893-81454 GCA_000966675.3 Picea glauca
TTGAGTAAGATCATTTCATATCTTTTCATCAATGAAGAGGAGAAATGTTCACAAGTGCCTTGTAACGAAGAAGTGCTTACAACATCTAAGGAAATAGAGGTAAATATTAAATTTCAAACTGATTATGAGGTTGCAGGTATAGAAAGTGATGATGAACATGAAGTTGTAATTAAAGAAATAAATTCTAAACTATTTCTTAAAGATGAAGTTAAACCTCAAGTATAACATTCAGAGCTAATGTTTAGAGATTTTAAGAAAGAATTGAAGTTTTTGGAGGAATGGTTAGAAAGGGATCTAGGTGAAAAGGACTATATAAAAAATGCAGACTTAGTTCAAGCCAATTCTGAAAAGAAAATCAGAGTGCCATACAACATTGGCATGGATGAATATGAGATGCAACAATCAATGGGTATCAACAACAATAAGTTTCAACAAAGAATCAATGGGATGTACCAACAAGAGGATAAGTTGAACATGGATATTGATAAGATGTATATGTTGATGGTAAAAGTGCCTGAAAGAAAGTATATTGAAGTAAGAAGGGTAGTCAACAACATAGTACTGTTAACTCTACAAGTTTGAATCAACAAAGCAAGTGGACAACTGCAACATAAAATTTGGAGACCTAGAGAATTGAAGACAATAACAATACATCGGCAAGGCAACAATGCAAGTAAGCTACGACAACGTAAAATTTGGGATCTAGGAAGATGGAGGATAACAATGAAGGAAATATGCAGCAGAACATGTGACGACATCAACACTGTGATCAAAGGGAATGAAATAATTTAACACATGATCAGGATATCATGAACATTTTTAACCTTGGGAGTCTAATGTAGGATCATTTCACCTCCAAAATCAATCTTGTTGATTTGACCTAGGGTCTTTACATTTACTAAGGGAGTGGGTTCCCTAAAGTTCAAATTAATGTAATTTCTCATGCTTTAGTGGGATTCTAGAAGAATAGGGTTTGTTTTCCCTATTTAAAGTGTAAAATCTTAATTGAGAAATTAGTTGAGTTTAGGTAGATTATCCTAAGTATGGAAGATTTAATTCCATTTGATCCTTATCAATTGTAAAGTACGAGAGTTTTATTATGGTTGTTAGTTGCACAATGTTAGGGATTTGTTGATGAGCTGGAAGTTGACCTTCCATGCTTAAAATTGTAAGCCTTCAAGCATTGGGGAGGAATGTGTGTAGAGACAGAGTGAGAAAGGGGAATTGAGTGTGTATAAGGCTAAGTGTGGCTTAAAACCCAACAAAGGCCAATTGATTATAAATCAGGCCAAAAAGGCGAGGAGACCTTGTATACTTGTGTACAGATTCATGAATATAATCTCTGTGTGTTTTATTGGCTATCTGTGTCAATGTGAGATCTAGATATCTTTCTATTGAATCGATGTTTGATGTGATTGAAGTCTAGAATTGGACTCTCGCGGAGTGTTTTTTGCAGGTTTGGATGTAGGGAATATACAATAGTCATTGATCGTTGATCACTGGAAGGCTCAATGATCCAAATCATGTCAAACGATAATGAAGAGGGAATCGTGACCATTGGATCATTCCATTTATAAATAGAAGTCATTGGATCGAAAGAGAGAGAGAGATTCTCATTGCACGTAGCCGGAGAATCATGACCATTTGATCCAAATCCATATCGATGGTCCTCATTACGACGGACAATGAACATCAGAGGTTTTAAGGTGTTAGAGGCTGCAAAAGTCTCGACAATACGGTGATGGGAACATATTTGACTGTCAAATCCAGAGGCAGATCGATGGACGAGAGTGTATCGGGGTTTAGAAGGTTCAAGGTAGTTAAAGGAAAGGCAACTGATCTACGTCTAGAAGAGATCGAAGACTCAAATTAGATCTAGGATAAATTTTCCAGGATCAATGGTCTAGATCATCACAAATCTTGGACCGTGGGAGTTTTTGGTTGATGAGAAATATGAAAAATTATAAGGTTCTGATGACGACAAATTTCATGCTAACATAAGGAACTCCAAGGAGGAAGTGGCAGGTAGTCCATACAGAAGATGACACATTTTAAAGTCCATTTGGCAGATGGTACCTGTGAAAGCCACAAAATGAGGTGACACGTGGCAACCTAGTAAACAAGTGACAAGTGAAAGATCCATGTAGGCAAGCCTAAAGTGCGTACTGGTAGCTGTAAAACATGGATGGGAAGATTGTGACCATTGATCACTAGCAGGATCAACGCTCCATATTATTTCAAATATTAAACCTCGACCAGTTCTGTTTCTTTGAGACTAGAAAAGTCCCAACGTCCTGACGCTGAGATACACCAGGTTGACATCAGATGATCCAGGTGGATATCGGTGGCCACTCACCTTTTCCATCTGGCTCAAAACAACTTTCTAGCAATTTTGATAATTTACTATTTTTAGCAGTTTTCGGGTCCTGAACTTCCAGAGCTGTTTTGAGGCCCTAAATGACGTTTTTTGGGGTATGTTGCAATTGCAAAATTTCAATATGAAATTTTGTGCAACTATTGTATTCCTCGGATAGATATTTCCAATGGGATATCATACGCCTAAAATAGAGATCATATGCAAAAGTTACGACCCCGGGAAGTTGATGTACTGACTTACCCAAACGGGGCCCACATGACTTTTGGCGCTTCATCTCCTAGGGTTAGGTTTTTGGATGTTTAGGGTTTTTGAAACTCCTGTTTATTGTAAAAAGTCCTTGAGAGCCTCATTGTAATCATCTTCTTGCGAATGAGCACAACCGTCACATCTCTTCTTAGAGATAAGCCGCCACCATTCCAACAAGCTTGTTTTCCGCTGCATTTTACAGTTTCAGCTTATTTCCTTATTGAATAGAAAACCAATTTTACTGTATCTCTATTATTCTGTGTTAGGAACCTGGTAATAATCTTTAGTCATTTTGTTATGCTCATAAAATACGGATCATCAGAGCCCCATTCAGGGGACGACACGTGGAAGCAAGGTTCTGAAGTGCTTAGAGTTCCGTGGTGATCCCACGATTTGCATTAAGTTTGATTAAGGATAAATCAACGGTCTAGAAAGGATCCGCAATCCAAATCGACGGTGATCCATCATTGGACGATATCATAGAGGAAGAGCTCATGATCATTGATCACCAGTGGGATCAATGGTCCAGATCATTGCAGACTGTGACCTTTGGGAGTTTTGGGTTGTTGAGAAGGGCGTGGAGTCTCGACGTCCTAGGACCGCTATATGTGGAAATCATCCATTGAAGTGTATATATTGATGATCTAGATTGATTGTGTACATTCGCGGAGTTTAGTCGACAATCATAGACTATGGTCACATGAAATGACAACGTTGTAAGTTAGCACTAAGGTTTAAGTGCTTAAGGGAATACACACTCGATCACAACTATTGGTCGTGTGGACAAAATGAGATATTAGCGCCTATACTTTAGGTGCTAGTGGACTGGTGCGACAACATAGTATTATAGATCTATGTTAATAGAGGAATTTTTGGCATGTATAAAGAATCTAAGAGAAGATCGAGTTGAAAGCTGCAACAAAGTTTAATTTAGTAAATCTACACTTGTGGGTATTAGACCTGGTGGGTCGTTATCACCTTGCTAGCTCTGAAAACCTTATAAGTTTTTAAATTTATTAAAATGAATATGGGTCGTTGATCTCGAGATCAAACGCAATATCGACCGTCAATTCACTAAACTCTGCCCAATTTTACAACATTCATTAAAATATGATTTTTGACCTTCCAGGTCTAATTTTAACTATGCAACTCTACAGATTTACTCCATTAAACTTATTAAGACGATTTTGGGGCATTTAATCTCAATTTTTGCTCATGAATTTGGGGATTTCTCTCTAATTTTTCACCGTTTTCCCCCAAATTCACACAGATCAAAATATGTAACAACGAATTTTACCTAAATTCACACTGGTTCTTGGCCTAGAAGCTCTAATACCATTCTGTAATGTTCCCCAATCCAATTGAGGTTCATTATGTGCGAAATACTTAGAATTTTTTTTTTTTTTTGTTAAACAATTTCCTATAAATTACCAGCTACGAATTATACATAGATTTAACTATATGATGATATCATTAATTAAATGCATCTACAACATGCTAAAACCACACATGAATGCAACTAATAACTCATTATAGCAACATATAAATCAGTCTCATACACAGAGTTCATGCACAACAATTAAAACTCATAATGCAAAATAGAAATAGATAAAACAATTATCTTTTAATTTAGTTGTGCAATCAACTACTTAAGATAGACATTCCACCCAACCATAGACTTGTTGTTCCAAATATCAACAAAAATTCATCCCCGATTTGGGGCTAGCAATCCACAAAAGAGGGTGGTATCTCATTGTCTACTCACTGCATAGAAATCCCACAACCCACTGATATTCTCCTACAATTATCTCAATTTTCTGCCAACGCTCTTCCTCTTAACCTGCTCAACTCAAAGAATGTACCCCTTCACTAATCTTGGTCTCTCAGAAGTCCCATTTGTTTATCATGGTCTCTTTGGCATAGGTAACCAAGAATCTCTCAGCTGGAAAACGCAAAGGAATCTCACTTCCAAGAAAACTACCAACAACAACAACAAACACTTGTTGTTACAATGCAACTCACACATGATTTCACTCTTCAGTACTGACAAGTAGTACTGAAAAGCAGTACTGACAAGCCGACTCTTCAGTTTTCAGCTCCATAATGATCCAAAAACACTCCAACATGCTCCAAAATTCGCCTTCCATGGTTGTTTCAGCTCCATGCTCTTGTTTTCTGGTCTTTACTTGTTGTTCATGCAAAAACTTAATTGTTTAAAACTGATGTAACTATCCATATGAATTTCCTCTCTTTGGATTACTTCATGCTCCAAAATTTACCCGCCATGGTTGTTTTAGCTCCAAGCTCTTCTTTTCTACTCTTTACTGGTTGTTCATGCAAAAACTTGACTGTCTAAAACTATTGTAAGTTTTCATAAGAATTTTATCTCTTTTGCTTACTTGCTCGACTCACACACTTCCCCAAGTTGATTGTACTCAACCCCCATACTCCCAATATGTTAGGGACCTAACCTCCCTAACCCATCACGTAGGTAGAATAATATATTTCCATGTAGTAAAGACCAATATTAATAAGGCCTATCAATAAGGAAGAATAACTCAAATGTAAGAAGACCTAATAGAAGCTTCCACTTCTAGAAGAATATTCCTCTAGATTGTTCTTTTGGATAGACAAATTTAGTATAAATAGGAGTAGAGGGTATAAAAAGTTGTATCTTGGATATTATTGTAATAGAGCTCTGCTCTGCTGGAGGTTTCCCCCTCGAAGAGGCAAGTGAACATTGTTATCATTAATCAAGGTGATCTTTGGTGTTATTTTGGTATTGTTCTGGTTATATTATTGTTGTTCTTCCATTTCTAGCTAAACTATTTCTATTTTGCATACTATTTTATATCTGGAATACTACAAGTGCTATCAAAGCACTTTCCTTGGAATAAAATTGTGGGTTAATTTTTTTTAGGGTAGAGACGTATTATGACGTCTTAAAGCTACAAAGATCTGTCGTTATGCACATAAACTCGCGTTGGGGGAGTTATACATGTAGGAAATACAAGTGGTACTTAAGCACACATCTATTGACCACCCTTGTAACCCCTGTTGGTTACCCTTCAAGTGGTAGTGCATCAGACAACACCTGTATACAAATTGACCTAGATTGTAGATTTTACCCTCGTACAATATTTACTGCAAACATATTTTCAGTAAAAGAACATAAAATATACAATGGAAAACACAAACATTACACACATATTTTTCCCCTAGAAACCCAAACTGGGAAAACCAACATATTCTATATTCATTCATAGTTATACATTGTTTACAATATAATATACATATAAGAGCCAGCGGCATCCAAAACCCTAACCCAATGACCTGGATTAGTCAACAACCCTAATTCCTTAATCGGAAATAGAAAACCATCGGCAAATAAACCATGTGTCGAAAAACCACCTAAATATGTGACACATTTTTCGAGACAATTTTTTTTTCTCGGGGGCACTGTCCCCAAACCCCCGCGCGAGGGGCATTCACTCCCCTGCACCCCATCTCAATGCACCTTGCATGCTCGACAAAGAATATAACACATACCCAACATTCTCCCAGTTGTTGTTTTCTTTGCATACATGGGGTTACGGGGTTACATAGTCAACAATCCAGGGCAACAATGCCCATGGATCCTCTACACCAAGATAACTTGTCAGTGCTCATAGATTTTATTAATGAATATGCAACATTCTTCAAAGTGTCCACCTTCATCAACAATAATTTCTTTTTCTCAACCATGTCTCTCACAAAGTGATATTGAATATCAATATGCTTTGTTTTTGAATGATAAGTTGGGTTCTTCGCCAGAAAAATTGCACTCTGACTGTCACAATCTATCCTTACATCTTGTTGTACCAACCCAATACTTGAAAAAAATCTTTGTAACCATATTGCTTCCTTACGTACATGAGTGATTGCCATGTATTCAACTTCTGTAGTTGAAAGTGCCACTACAACCTGTCTTTCTCTCATCCAACTTATTGCTCCTCCAAATAGATTAAACACATACACACTTGTATATATCCTACGGTCTAGATATCCAGCCTAGTCTACATCCACAAAGACATGTATATCCACCACTCTGTCCAATCCCATTCTTCCTTGGTAGCACAATCCATAGCTAGCATTGCCACGCAAATACCCGAAAACCCTTTTTAATGTTGTCCAATGCTCCTTCTCTGGTTTTGACATATACTTTCTCATAACTCCCACTCCTTGTGCAATGTCCAGTATAATACAAACCATTGCATACATCAATCTACCAATTGCACTCACATATGGAACATGAGACATGTCCTCCTCCTCTTCATGTGTCTCGGGACACTGATCCGCAGATAACTTTACCCCAACATGAATATAAACCTTGACCGGTTTACATTCCTACATATTAAGCCTCTGCAATATTGTCTTGACATATTTTATTTGATTTAACAAAAGTTTCCTCTTTTTCCAATCTCTTTTAATTTACATGCCCAAAATGAAATTTGAAGCACCGAGATCCTTCATGTCAAATTTAGAGGACAACTGAGTTTTCACATCATGGATAATCTCTTTGTTGTTTCCTATCAACAACATGTCATCCACATACAAGACCAAATAAATCAAATGATCACCAATTAATTTAAAATACACACAATGATCCTCTTTGATTCTTGTGAAGCCAAGTCCCAGCATAGAAGTATCAAATTTTTTATACCACATCCTTGGTGATTGTTTTAAACCATACATAGACTTTTTCAACTTGCATACCATCTCCTTCTTTCCCTTCACAACATAACCTTCTTGTTGCTTCGTATAGATTTATTATTCTAAATCCCCATGTAGGAATGTTGTCCTCACATCCATTTCTTCTACTTCAAAATCAAATCCAGCAGCAACAAATAACAGAAATTTTATAGAGGTTAAATTGGCAATAGGAGAAAAAATCTCACCAAAATCAATTCCCTCAACCTGGGAATAACCCTTTGCTACTAACCGAGCTTTGTATTTCTCCACTTTTCGTTCTGCATTCAGCTTCTTTTTAAATACTCATTTGTTGCCAATGGGATTTCTCCCAGTCAGCAAATACACTAGATCCCAAGCCTCATTCTTATCCAAAGATGCAATTTCCTCGTCCATGGCCCTTTTCCAGATATTTCCATCCTCTGAATCCACTGCCTCCCTAACATTTCTAGGATCATCTATAGTAATAGACAAACAAAAATTTGAATGGAAATCAGATGGATTATACCTTTCTAGTATCCTTCTTTATCGAACCGATCTCCTCAATACTGGAGTATGAGGATCTTCTTCTTCTGATTCTTGTTCTTTTGTAGAGTCTGACTCATCATCCTTTAAATCAAACTCTATTTTCTATGGTTCTTCCTTACTTGGTAGGACTTCCTGTTTAACAACATCCTTCATTTATCTAAATACCACATCTCAACTATACACTACCTTATTAGTTTCTGGGTTCCAAAGCTTATAACCTTTAAGACCATCTTTGTATCCAATAAAGATACACTTTTCGACCTTCTTATCTAGCTTACTCTTGTTTTCCTTTGAAACATGAACATATGCATCACAACCAAATACCTTGAGATGTGTGAGAGAAGGTTCCTTACCAGTCCATACCTCTTGTGGAGTCTTGTCATCCAATGCTGATGAGGGTGATCTGTTGACCAGGTAACATGTAGTACTCACTGCCTCTGCCCAAAATTCTTTCCCTAACCTGACACCACTAAGCATGCACCTTGCTTTTTCCATCAACGTCATGTTCATCCATTCTGCAACTCCATTCTGCGGAGGTGTATATGGATTAGTATTCTGCCTTGCTATACCACACTTCTTACAAAATTCTTCAAATTCATTCCCGCGGAACTCTCCGCCATTATCTGTCCTCGACACTTTAATTCTTTTCTTTGTTTGATTCTCAACAAGAGCCTTAAACTCTTTAAATCTGTCAAAAACTTTAGATTTCTTCTTGAGAAAATATATCCAAGTATTCCTCAAGAAGTCATCTATAAATGAGACATAGTACACAGATTTTCCCAATGATGGGACAGACATAGGTCCAAAAACATCACTGTAAACTAGATGTAAAATTCCTTCTGCCCTCGTTGCACCAGAGGGGAATCTTACCCGATTTTGCTTCCCATATAGACAATGTTCACATAAATCAAAATCCAGAGAGCAGTTAGACATACATTTACCGTGTAGTAGTTGAATACCTTTCTCTCCGATATGCCCTAGTCTTTGATGCCACAACATAACCTTTTCTCCAAAGACTGTAGGAGTTCTTTCTTCTTCAACTCCAATATCAAGAACAATGGAACTATTACACCCATCACTAATAGTGCTTCCTTGCAACTTATACAGAGTTCCAAACCTAACTCCCTTCAACAACATCATTTCTTCTCGAACCATCATGCATGTTTCCCTTTCAAATATTGTTTTTACCCCTGCATCATCCATTTTTTTTACAGAAATCAAATTTCTGGCCAAACCGGGGATGTGCAGAACACTAGACAATGTTCTAATCCTTCCATATGTGAGCATCAACTTGAATTTTCCTCATCCTATGATTCTAGTTGTCGAATCATCACCTAAGAAAACATTACCTCCATCATACCTTTCATATTCGCAAAACCACTCCCTATGGGGAGTCATATGAAAGGATGCACCAGAGTCAACCAACCATGCTTCATGATCTGCATGTGTGCTTGAAGAATCCAAGTACACATCCCCTCCTTCCATGGAGGTATTTTCCTCTGTAGAAGGAGATTATTCAGATCGCTTTTTTTTCTCAACTTTGGATCTACACTGTTTCTTGTAGTGCCCTTCTTTTCCACATCTCCAACATGCCTTTACAAACTTTCCAGGAGATTTAGATCTACCCTTAGACTTAGATCTCCCACTTGAGAACTTAGATCTATTTCTTTCATGGGAATGTCCTCTTTCAAATAATGCATCTATGTTATGTCCTTCCATATTCTTCTGTCTCATCTCCTCTGACAACAAGGATGAGACTACTTCATCAAACTTCAAGGCAGTTGTATTACTACCTATGACCACAACCAGACTATCCCACGAGTTTGGTAAAGAACACAGTAAACCGATACATTTATCTTCATCTGAAATTTTAATCTCAACAGATACTAACCGACTTACCACAATATTGAAGGTGTTCAAATGTTCTACCACTGAGTCTCCATCTCTCATCCTTAGGTTATACAGCTTCTTTCTTAGGAATAGTTTATTTACTAGGGACTTAGGCTGATACAACTTCTCCAACTTTTCTCATAAATCCTTCGTTGTAGCTTCCTCTGATACATTCAGTAATACTGAATCAGAGAGACACGCTCTGATTGTGCTCTTTGCCTTCCAACCCAAATTTTTCCAATCATCTGTTGAAGTTCCTGTAGGTGCAGTGCATAGATCTACCACGATCCATTGATCTCTATCCACCAACAGATATTTCATCTTGAGCTTCCACAAATCAAAACTTTTCCCATTAAACTTCTCGATCTCTATCTTCGAATTGCTTACCATTTCTTTTCTCCTGAAAAATCAGTACCACCTATCTCCCACTGTAACAAGGCTTATCACAGTCCCGATCCAAACCCTTGACCACAAAGGCGTCCCCCTAAAGCCAACAATGCTCTGATACCAAATGTATATTTTAACCTTGTACAATATTTATTGCAAACAAATTTTTAGTAAAAGAACAGAAAAGATACAATGGAAAATACAAACATTACATAGAGCTTTTTCCCCTGGAAACCCAAAATGGGAAAACCAACATATTCTATATTCGTTCATAGTGATACATTGTTTACAATACACTATACATATAGGGGCCAATGACATCCAAAACCCTAACCCAATGACCTGGATTAGTCAACAACCCTAATTCCTTAACCATAAATATAAAACCATCGGCAAAGAAACCATGTGCCGAAAAACCACCTAAATATGTGACACATTTTATGAGGAAAAAAAATAAAATTCTCAGGGGTGGTGCCCCTGCACCCCCCCTCAAACCCCCCTACACACCCATCGCAATGCTCAGACACTACTACTCATGTAAATAATATAACATGTTAGCGATATTTCTTGTCTCGGGATTAGGCGTACCCAGGAAGGAGAAATCGACGGTCAGGGTCTTCCAGAGAAGATCGACTAAATCCCGTCAGCCGTTAAATCTTGAGGAGTTGCGTAAGGTTTAAGCCCTAGTGTGCAGAGGAGGAGTCCCGGGGGAGGTCATCGGGATATTGGAGCATCAGAGTTCCCGGGAACAAGAAACTCTCCCCTGTAAGAATCACGATTCGCGATCTTCCGACAGGATAACAATCGTCCATCTGTAGGGACACGTGTCAGGAGATCTCGAGGATTCGGAGATCAGGGAATTGAAAGTCCCGTGCACATGACAACGGGAATCGCGATATCCCGAAACGCGATTTCCCGACAGGATTAAGGGTCGTAGTGGAGGACAGGTGTTGGAAGGTCAACCCCCGGGGGGAGTCAACGTCAAAGTGGCATCGGCATATCGGGAGTCGGGGATTCGTGAGGACAGTGGATCACAACAGCGCAAGTGTCGATTTCCCGATGGGAAAATCCCGACAAGAGCAGGGAAAGCGCCATGGGCCAGAGCATATCTGGACCGTCCGATCCAACCGGGATAGATGGCAGCCTGACGGTGTATCGACTATCGGGATTTCGGGAAGCTGACACCCCTCATTTCTTGCATTTTGAAACCCCGAACCCCGAATTTCTGATAGCGCCCAGAATCAAGCCCACGGATTTGGCGCCTGGTCATCGAGGAGCAGGCCTGGAGGAGGGGAACTTGTGTTATCATATGGCCTCTAATCGATTCCTGTGATTTCCTTAACGCTGAATGACTATTTAGTTTCTTGAAGCCCTGAACCAGGAGGATCCTACGTTTAGAGTTTTTCCCCTACAAACCGTTGTAAGCCTGTTGCCTAGAGCTGTTTGTTCACCTTTCTTACTAAGTCTTCCACCTGCTCATCTTTTAATCAACCCACTGGCTGAAGTTAGGATTCCAGACCTCCTTTGTTCTTTACGTACCAGATACAGTCCCCGAGTTAGAGTGATATCCCCTCAAGTCTCTACCTATTTGATCGCCCATTTATCAAACCGTGACATAAAAATTGATGGGCGTCGGCCTCTGCTCCTACAAGCAATCCAGGAGTGACTTCCGACGCTAACATTTCTGGCGCCGTTGCCGGGGACGAAGTTGAAGATTTTCCCTGGGTAGAACGACAATGATCAACTAATTCTGAAGGTGCATCAGAAATCAGAATTATTCAGATTGCTACTGTGCACCTGGCGACTCCACTTTGGCGACTCCATTGTTTCCACTTTACTGTTTCAGTTGTGGCCACTTTTGGCACACCTGAAAGTTGACCTAGAGGAGATTTCTCGAGAAGGTTTCAGCGGCTGCTTTCTCAGCCTGAGAAGCTTCCTGGGGTAACGACAACGTTAAGAATTTGGCCTTTGATGGTGAACAAGGACCGGGCATATTTGAAGTTGCGCATCTTTCACCTGGTGAATCCATGATTCGAAGATCAATTGGTGACTCCACTGGTTCGATATGGAGGAAATCCTGGCACGAAGGTTTGCTCCGTTTAATTTTTCTGCTATTCCTGGTTTTCCTAATGTTGTCCCCTCTATGGATGAATGGGGCGATTATTTGCCCAGATTTAGAGAGCGTGAAGAGGACAACCCTGCTCAGCACCTCAGTGAGTTTCATGAACTCATGCATCAATGGGAGATACATCATGAGGATGTGTTACTGAAGATGTTCATGTTCTCGTTAGCAGGAGATGCACGTAAATGGTACCATTCTTTACCCCCTGCTAGCATTTCTTCACTCCATGGATTACATGCAGCTTTCACCGCCTATTGTCAGAGACTGTACCCCCCTGAGTTAATTTGTCATAATTGTTGTGAGGGATACCACAACTCTATACAAGAGAAAGTTGTTTCTGACGTAAGCTGTGGGGAGGATCCTAATGACCTGGATCAGAAATCAGTCATTTCTCCTCCCCATTCGTCTGCTTTGAGCGAAGTTATGGAATTGATAAAATCTCTCTCTGCCCAACTGGATAGGTGGGAAGCTGAGCGATGTGCAGAGGGTTTTCCACCCTTTGAAGAAAATGATTGTGGTATCTCTACAATGAATGATTATAAAGATCCTAGGGAAGGAGAAGACGCTTTCGACGGAGTTATGGAACTGATAAAATCTATCACTGCCAGATTTGACAGGTGGGAAGCTGAAAAATGCGTTGAGGATTTCCCACCCTTTGAAGCAGAGGGCCCTTAGCAGCTCTACTGAGGGTGATTATGGAAAAAGCTTTCCCACGGGTCCTATTTATGGTCATTATAAATCTGACCCATGGGAGAGCCAAGAAGAAGAAATCCTCCCAGATACGATTATGTCTGATGAGGGCTGTAAGGATAGAAGACTAGGGGAGGAAGTTGCTCGAAGTGAACTAATGATATCTCTCATTGCCCAACATGCAAGGTTAAAATCTGAGGACAATGGGGAGGATTTTCCAGTCTTTGAGGCAGATGTTCTAGATGGCTCTCTCGAGGAGAATATTGAAGATCCCGTAAGCGCATTAACATATGTACCCGATGAGCTTGCTGTCTCAGAACAAAACGATGAAGTGGTAGTTGGGGAAGAGGACTGTTCTCTTTTTCTTCATGAAATTTCCCATGATGTATTTACATTTGGGATTAGAAAGGAGGATCTGGAGATCGTTCCTTTTTTGCAATATGAAGAAGTCTGGTGCTCATCCAGCTTTAACGACTATTCAGTTGAAGAGCAGCAGAGCCCCACATCACATATTGATGACCTGGGTAGCAGCCAGCCCGTGTATGACAGCTATGAATCAGGTTCTGAGATGGACACCCAGAATTTCCAAGAGAAGACTGCAGAGCCTTCTCCTCTGTTCACAAATGAAAGACAATGCGAGGAAATCAGCCCCCCTGAGCAACAAATTGAAAAGCAGAGCTCTCCCACAGGTCCTATCTATGATGATTATGATTGTGACCCTTGGGAGAGCCAAGAAGAGGTACCAGAAGAACCAGAGGAGAAGTCAAAGATGCAGTTTACAGACTGCGCAGAGCCAGTCAGTGAGCAACCACCACCTGAGATCAGCGAGCCCATTTCAGTCATTCACCCATGTGCTTATTAGAGATATTTGGCCGCAGGTGAACAACTGTGTAGCAGAAGAGGCTGTATTTCCCCAATTCCTTGGAAACGACCACTCATTCGATGACCCTGTCAGCAAATACATGGAGTGGCATTTCCCCTATGCCTTGGAGCCGCCCTATTTCATCTCAACTCCAACCTGTAAGGAGGAGTTGAAGAGTGTAGTCGTTCTGCTGTCATGGTTACACCATCTGCTGGTGATCATCGACAGAAGGAAGGAGCTTCTATCCAGGAAGTTGCTTGAATGGCTATGGTGGAAGTTCTCTTTCACCTAGCCCATGTAAAATATTTTATTAGTTTAGGATTGTATATAAATAAGCTCCTTTGAGCATGTAGCTTTATTTTGTTACTTTTGTTTTTTGGCCTGTATTTTCAGCAGCGGGATGTTTTGAGCATGACTCCATAGCCCAATAGCAAGGCACTGAGGCTGCGGAATGAGTTCTTAGAGCATCACAGGGATGACTCTATCCCCCATGGAGCCTAATGTTAGCGATATTTCTTGTCTCGGGATTAGGCGTACCCAGGAAGGAGAAATCGACGGTCAGGGTCTTCCAGAGAAGATCGACTAAATCTCGTCAGCCGTTAGATCTCGAGGAGTTGCGTAAGGTTTAAGCCCTACTGTGCAGAGGAGGAGTCCTGGGGGAGGTCATCAGGATATTGGAGCATTGGAGTTCCCGGAGACAAGAAACTCTCGCCTGTAAGAATCGCGATCCGCGATCTTCCGACAGGATCAGAACCGTCCATTTGTAGGGACACGTGTCAGGAGATCCCGAGGAGTCGGGGATAGGGGAATTGAAAGTCCCGTGGACATGAAAACGGGAATCACGATATCCCGAAACACGATTTCCCGACAGGATTAAGGGTCGTAGTGGAGGACAGGTGTTGGAAGGTCAACCCCCAGGGGGAGTCAACGTCAAAGTGGCATCGACATATCGGGAGTCGGGGATCCTTGAGGACAGTGGATCACAACAGCGCAAGTGTCGATTTCCCGACGGGAAAATCCCGACAAGAGCAGGGAAAGCGCCATGGGCCAGAGCATATCTGGACCGTCCGATCCAACCGGGACAGATGGCAGCCTGACGGCGCATCGGCTATCGGGATTTAGGGAAGCTGGCACCCCTCATTTCTTGCATTTTGAAACCCCGAACCCCGAATTTCTGATAGCGCCCATAATCGGGCCCACGGATTTGGCGCCTGGTCATCGAGGAGCAGGCCTGGAGGAGGGGCGCTTGTGTTATCATGTGGCCACCGGGGCCTGCAGTATTTCCAAATCAATTTAGAGCCCTCAGATCTGCGGGGGAACACGCGATGACCGTCAGGGTCTCCCGACATTTTTCCCATCGCGATTTCGAAGGAAAAGAGACCCGCTCTTCCGCAAATGCTGAAAGCGCCTTAAAGATAGGCATAGGGTCACAGCCCGTGGTCACTTGGGGGGAGAAAGAAAAAAGCTGCGCAGGGAGGTCCGTCGCGACTTCCGGTTGCCATCAGGCCCATCCTCGAGCCTGGTTTTCGCTCAAAATAAATGAAGATAGGAGGAGGTGGTTGAAACCTCGCCTCACTCCTTAAATATAAGGCATGTAGGGTCTGACCAGCAGTCTGCTCAGGAGGGTCCTGTGTACCCATTATTCCAGAGAAACCATGCCCCAGTTCTCGACTAGCTGAAGGAAGACTGCACACGCTAGCTCGACACTTAATGAATCAGCTACTCCCCTTGCTGGAGCCATGCGCAGTTAAGATGGCGTCTGTCGTATGCGCACGATCATCCAGTCTGCATGCACAGATTGTCAGAAGACATGCAGACGCAAAGTTTTAATGCAGCTTCTCGTTTCCGCTGTTGCTGTTTTGTTTTGACTATATGTAGGCATTTTTGCCATTTTTGTAAGGATCGATGGTTGAGAAGAGCTCCTGGTTGTAAAGCTTTAATGAAGCACTGATGCTCTGGTTATGTATAGACTTCTGAGACTTCTTGCCTTATGAATGCCAGTTTCTTTACATCTTTGTTATATTGTGTTAGAGCAGCTCGGAATTGGAGGATCTAGTCGAGTGGTAGCTGTTATAGGATGATGTTGTAATGGATCACTGTAATAGTTACAGAGTCTCTAATCGGTTCCTGTGATTTCCTTAACGCTGAATGACTATTCAGTTTCTTGAAGCCCTGAACCAGGAGGATCTTGCGTTCAGAGTTTTTCCCCTACAAACCGCTGTAACCCTGTTGCCTAGAGATGTTTGTTCACCTTTCTTACTAAGTCTTCCACCTGCTCATCTTTTAATCAACCCACTAGCTGAAGTTAGGATTCCAGACCTCCTTTGTTCTTTACGTACCAGATCCAGTCCCCGAGTTAGAGTGATATTCCCTCGAGTCTCTACCCATTTGATCGCCCATTTATCAAACTGTGACATAAAAACTGATGGGCGTCGGGCTCTGCTCCTGCAAGCAATCCAGGAGTGACTTCCGACGCTAACATAACACATACCCAACATAGATCTCCTAAATCCCTCCATAGATAAACCAATTGGTTGCTTGACTACTATAGTGCCACCGAGAACATCACTCGGAAATATACTCTCTAGTACCTGGGTAGTCGGGTAGTACAACTAAGGGCATGGTCTAGCCTCCTTAGTTGGTGCCTTGAGATATTGGGCCGAGTGGTATTGTTGGACCCCACATGTATATCAAAGAGATATAACACAGGGAAAACCCATGTCTGTAGACACCCTGCATACCCTAACCCTTGGGACGGAAACAAAAATAGAACATGCAAGATCTATTGTCGTGCGAATGTGCCTCTCGCATTCGGGTTGTGAAATTACTACACATTTCTTCCTGTTAAAAATTTGGGCATTTCAACACTGCAATATTATTCAGATCTGAGTATAACTCCGCAGGAGTAAAAAAAAAAAATTGGTTCCTATTGGCCCCATTATTTGAGTCCTATCCCTTTGGATTCCTCTCTTCTCTCTTATTGCAGTCATACCTATCATTTTTCAATAAATAAAAAATTCCCATGGACCTTGTTATAGCGCAAGTTGTAGGTTGGGAAAATCCCAACCCAACCATGGAACACGTGCTACAACTTGGGAATCCTACACCCAATGTCACCTCGATGTAGGTCCCACACTTCAAGGGTGACTAGGTCACTCTAGGGAGGCGATCTTGGTGACCCTAGGGGGATTGAGACGAAGATGGAGGGAAGTGGAAATGAATCCCCTAGAGGTCAAGTCTAAATGGAAAGGAAGGTAGGGAGAGATGTCATCCAAGTTAAGTAATGGCTACCCCACAGGTATGTGCTTCTCTGGATGATTGTACCTGCCCGAGACACAAGAAAAGACACTTTGCAACATTATATGTTAGTTGGATTAGCGAGTTAATCTTGTTGTCCCTAATTTTCAGCAATAGGTAACAATATATATCAACAAATAAATGATACTATATGCTGTTCAATAAGTGTTAGAGATCAAGTAGAAAACGCAAGAGAAAAACTAGTAGATGACTAGCTAAACTCAAGGTGAACAATCAATACTCTTAACATAAAAGATACGGTTGTTGTAAACACTTGTCTGTAGAAAATTATATCAGCCTTATGGTTATAAAATTCAATGTATTACAACAAGAAAATCAGCACTGAAATCCCCTCAAACTTTTCCTAGAGTAAATGTGCAAACTTTGAGTGAAAACCAATGGTTGATAAGAGAGTTATTAAATAAAGTATGTTAGGGTTTCAGTAGCCCTAATAGCTGAAGATGCAATTTTGTAATAGTAGAAGTAAGTACCCCCTAGATGGGGATGCCCTAGTGCCCAAGGCACAAGGAAAACAATCCACTTTGCAAGAAGTAAAAATGACCGAAAATCACGTTTCCCAATGCAATATTTTATTTCTCCAATGCAAAAAATCAATGACTAGTGCCTTTACTATTGGGTTAATGGAGTCACAATGAGCTTAGAGAATCTACCTCCTTGGGGGTGTAAGCCCTTTTACTCTCCATGGAAAGTTTCTCTAAGCTATGGTTTAAGCTAAGAGGGTGTATGCCCTTATACTTCTCTTAGCAAACCCTTGTAAATAATTGAGATGAAGCAATAAAAATGGTGAAGACTATGGTGGGGGTGTATGCCCTTATACTTCCCACGTAGATTCTAGCATAACAATACTTGACTTGAATAAAATGATAGAAAGAGAGTAAAAACCATACCAAGATCAAGATAAATGCTAAGGCAGTTCACCACAAGAGCTAGAAAGCACCATCCAAAGCTAGTGCTAGGCCTCCTCCATCAACCATTCATAGAATAGGCATAAACAAGTGCACAAGAGCTAAAAGAGATAAGGGGGCCGAAAATTTCAGACCAAGCCTCTCACAAGAGGTAGAGTTGTGATTCAAAATGAGATCTTATGATCTCTATTTATACAAAAATTAGCTAACCTAGCTTGTCCACAAAAGAAGGAGTAAAACATAAGATTAGCAGTCAACAACCCTAATCTTTCCCCCTTAACATAATATTATTAAACAATTCACTTAAAATTTCGTCTTTTGCACAAATTAAACCCTAATCTAGGATGATGTCACCCCTTTAGGGGATGTTTTGTCACTTTGAGGAGGTCGTTGGTGTTGGAGAAGGATGGAAGGGCCTCCCAAGGCCATGTGTCAAGCATCTAAGTGATCTCATCATGGTGAAGACCCTCTTCTCCTCAAAACGTCCAAGTGCAAATGAGTGGAACCTCACCACTAAGCCCTAGCCCCCAATATCATGACGTCATGCTCAAAAGTGGGACGTTTTTCTCCTCCCGGGAAAATTGTTTGGAAAGAAATGGGTGGGCTAGGTCGTCCAAGTCATCATTAATGATATCCAAGTCATCTCTCTCTCATCTGGCATGCAGGCCCTTGACATCCAACCTGTGGGCTTGTAGCCCCATGGAAGCCTGAGCTAGGCTTGTTCTCCCAAAACCATCCACCAGCTAGGTCCTGCAAAGACAAATGAACACGCCCTCCAAGTCTCTCAATTCATAACATCATGATAAGTGGATCCAATCAATAAATAATCCATCTAAGCATGTGCATCAAAGATTACTATATCAAACAATTAACAACTCAAAGACACTATGCGACTTGTCAAGCTTAAGTATGGGAGGGTTGACGAGGTGTACTATTGGGTAGATCTTGCCCTAGGTCAAGGAGAGCCTCCAAGAGGTCCCTCTCTAAGCCATGTAAGGTGTATGAGGTGGATGGGGTCAAGAAACGATGGGCATAGGGCTCATGGCATACTAGGGGTCGTAATGTCTTATTCATGGGTGTCTTTGTAGAGGGTGTGTGGTACCTTCATCCGCAATGAACTTTTTCCAAGCCCATCATTTGTCTTTTATCTTTATTTCTTTATATTTTATTTCATAATAGCATAAGGAGAGATTGAAGGTCACTACCCTGGCATGGTGACTAGGGGGTGGCAATGTCACCCACAAACACCTAATGGAGATGAGAAGGTTGGCTCGTGATGAGATCCCCTTTCTCTAAGCCATGCAACTTAGAGTCACTGCCCTGGTTAGGTGACTAGATGATGACAATGTCATACCACTAGATATTCATGGACGTGATAGGCTGGCTCATGATGAGATCTCCTATGTTTCAATCTACCTTTCAAGCATTTCTTTATTATATTACGGGTCCCCTTTTATTCAAAGATAAGTGTTTTATTTCTTTCTTGGGTGATCCCTGGGCGAAGCATCTAGAAGGTTCATATATGGATTTTATATTTTACCCAACACCAAACCCATTGGGCCTTTAGCCCCTTCTTCCCATAGAATGGGGGACAACCCCTTCTTGGGTCAATACACCCTAAAATCCCAAGAGATAGGGAAATGTAGGGGAATAATGATGAAAAGTGGTAAGTATGGTCGAGAACAATACAATGGTTCATTAAGGGATTTCCCAGTAGCAAACCCATTCCGAAAGAAGACCACTTAATAGGGCACAATGTCAACCACCAAGGTGAAGCAAGGCAAAAGGCATAATGTCCAAGCACATATCATGAAATCTAGAGAAATCTAAGACACAATATAATCAAATGGCTTAGGTATTGAAATGATGCTCACCATAACACTAACTTGTACCTCATGGAGCAAGGCCCACTGCCTTTCGGAAGCCAACTGGTGTGGTGGATGCCATCTGTAAACCTATGACCATCTGTGGTGGTGAGTGGGTTTTCCATTTGTGCAAAGGGTACTGTTGGTCATGTAGTCTCTCGACACTCCATATCTACAACCTGAGGGCCTCAAGACATCATCTCCTCAGTTATCCACAAAATCAGGATAAAAAACCTAACCCCCTTCCAACACCCTTATTTGGGCCTTACCCATTGGATTCCCCTCGTCACCCTGATCGTCATGATACACTTCACCCATAACCCATTTTCTGTGTGGTCCCACCCGTCCCTTTTTGTTTTCCCTCTTCATCATGGACTACACCCGTAGCCAAGACTTGGAAGCTCTCTTCAATTCCTTGTCCTCTAATTTCACAGAGACCCAACAAGAAGTGAGGCAACTCGGTGCCAATGTTTCCACCATCAATAAAAACATGCATTCCTCCATAGACGCCAAAATAGAAACCATCAAACATGACCTCGCTACCCATATTGCATCCTTCACTAGCACGATCTCTGCCAATCTGAATATCCCTACAGATCTTCCGTGAAGGTGAAACTTCCTCTAATTCCCCAACTTTTCAGCCCCATCACTTTCAGCGTGACCTGCACCTTCCGCGTGTGGATGTGAACAAATTTGATGGCTCGGATCCCACTGGATGGGTAACTCAAATGGGACATCATTTCTCTTTTTATGACATTACAGATGAGTTGGGCAAACTCCGCTATGGTGTTCTCCATCTAGATCAAGAATGTTGGCAATGGTGGCAATAGAGAGAAAATCTTGCCAAGGGTATGTGGCTTGGACACAATTTGTGGCAGAGCTTTATGAATGCTTTGACATTGACACCAACCATTTAAGTCGTTTGACAAAGTTGAAACAATTCAACACAGTGTAAGACTTTATAGGCTCTTTTGATCGATTGGCTTTCCATACAGAGGGCATGTATGATGTTTTTTTTCCGAGAATGTTTTATTAGTGGCCTCAAGGATGAGATTCATGCCCATGTCCTCATGGATCGGCCTCAGAGTTGGGTGGAAGCTACTAAAAGATCTTAGGAAGCACAACAAGTTGTCTTTTCTCAAACCCAAAAACCCTCCTTTATTCCTCTCCCTAAATCAATCATTCCCACTCCTCCTTCCACTCCACTAAAGATCCAGAAATTGACTAGGGAAGAAATGGTTGAACGCCAACTCAAAGGCCTTTGTTATAATTTTGATGACAAATATTTTCCCGGGCACAAGTGTAAATAACAAAATCTTTTTATGGCTATCTCCGAGGATGTTTCGAAAGACTATGTCGAGCCCCCCCCTGTGGTTGTGTCACATGAACCCACTGACATGATCCCACCCTCTGACCCTTCCGAAGTTGAACCGATCATTTCCCTAAATGCTCTCATTGGGTTCTCTGCTCCCCAAACCCTCAAGCTAATTGGTTACATTAAACATCAGAAGGTCATCATCCTTGTTGACAGTGGAGGCACCCATAATTTTATTCATCGCCGCATTGCCCAAGAAACTAATTGCTATATTTGTTCCGTCAATAATTTTCAAATCATGATTGCCAATGGTAGGTCTATGAAATGTGGGGGGCATTGTAAAAATGCATGTCTCCAAATTGGTCAGTACTACATGAAATCTCATATGTTTTCTATCGACATGGGCGATTATATCATTGTGTTGGGTGCAGAATGGCTAAGGACTCTGAGTCCCATTCTCATGGATTTTAAGGAATTAACCATGCAATTCAACCAGGAGAGCCAACAATATAAGTTACAAGGCATCATTGCTGGTTCCCCGAAGATCATAAGTTCCCATCGCATGGAAAAGCTCCTAAAAAAAGGTCATTCTGACATTATTATACAATTCCATGCCATTCACGCCATTGAGACACCCTCTGTGCCGCAAGACCTCCAATCCATCCTCTCCAAACATCAAGTTGTTTTTCCATTGCTTAGGGACTTCCTCCTTCCTGTGGTGTTCATGATTATTCCATTCCTCTTATCTCCGACAACCTTCTTCCCAATGTTCATCCCTATCATCATCCCTTTTCCCAAAAAAATGAAATTGAGAAAATTGTTCAAGAATTTCTCATTGTAGGTGTTGTCCGTCCTTGTATGAGCCCCTACTCTTATAATGTGGTCATGGTCCTTAAGAAAGAAGGCTCTTGGCACATGTGTCTTGATTTCCGTTCCCTCAACAAACTCATCGTCAAAGACAAATTTCCCATTCATGTCATCGATGACCTCTTGGATGAATTAAGTGGTGCCCAATTCTTTACTAAACTTGATCTTCATTCTGTCTACCACCAGATGCGTATGAATGAGGCAAACATTCCTAAGACTGTATTTTGAACTCATTAGGGCCACTATAAGTTTTTGGCCATGCCCTTTGGCTTGTGTAATGCTCCCTCCACTTTCCAAAGCCTCATGAATCATGTCTTCCGTCCTTTTCTCCGTCATTTTGTCTTATCTTTCTTTGATGATATCCTCATCTATAGTAAAACCTGGACAACTCATCTTGCTCATGTGGATCGAGTTCTACATTTACTCTCTCAACACCAACTTTTCCTCAAACAATCTAAATG
>JZKD02S1677772.1:0-10058 GCA_000966675.3 Picea glauca
TATATATATAATAATAATAATAATAATAATATAATGTACTAAATAATTTTAATTTTATTTATAATCAATTTATTTTTTAATAATTAGTTTTTAATGTATATTATTATTAAAATTTAAATATGTAAAACCCTTATTCCACATTTTAAAATCTATCTAAAATATTAATATTTTATTTTTTAATAATTTAACATATTAAATAATCTGAATTCTACTTACACTAAGTCAATGTCAATGGTTTATTTCATTGTAAATGTTGGTTACCATCCATACTTAAATCATTATATATGGGCTTAATACTTTAATATTTAAGTGGGTCTATGTTAGGTCCCATTCATACTTAAATATTGAGATGATCAAGGTGTTATTGGTGGTATTTACATCTTATGGATTTAATTAACTAAGCTTACATTATGTAAGCACATTTCATTATGTAAGCACACTTCATCTTTAGGTACATTCCCTCAAGATTGAAGAGTTAAGGTGGTTAACATATTCATTGATTGGTCAACTTTGTTATTTTAAGGTAAAGCCTATATCAAATGTTTTTGGGTTAAGTTTTCAAATTCTTGTTTAAAGTTTTAATTTATTTATTTATGTATTTATTTTAAGAAGACCATATTTCCATTATAAAATATTTTGTTTTCCTTGTTTTATGTTGATTGTGAGGATAAATCATTATAATTTATTTATCTTATTATATTTATGGATGAATGTTTTTATAAAGGTATTAGGTATTCTTATTAATATAATGGTTGTTTGTTTATAAATATTTATGTTTGTTTTTAAAAAAATTGTTTTGATTGTGAGGATTAAATCATTATAATTTATAAAGTTATTATGTCTTATTAAAAGATTGTGTTTATAAAGTTATTAGGTATTCTTATTCATATAATTTTACTTGTTTGTGAATAATTATATTTGTTTTTTAATTTTTTAAAATTGTTCCTAAAGCCTTGCATGAGAATCATATAAATGGGTCAAAACCCACTCTTTGTCCTTCTTAAGATTAACCATTAAGAAGTCTAAAAAGGTTGGTAAGAATAACCATTAAGAAGTCTAAAGAGGTTGGATTTTATTATGAAGCTCTATTTATTAAGGTTTATGAACCAAAATCTATTTTGTTTGTTGTCCTTAAAATGAATAATTATAAAGGAAGAAGGTTAAATGTTTTATAGATTTGAACTATTTTCTTTTGCTATGAACCAAAATCTATTTTTCCTTTTGGTTGAGACCATCTATACCAAAATTGTAATTTTGAGTTAATGAAATATATGTTTTTAATGCAAAATGGATTTTACACCCTCCAAAACACATAATGCAATGGAATCATATAATACTAACATTTTTTTATTTACAATTCCATCAAATCTAAAATAATTCTTTACCAAATTCAAGTGTCTTTTCTCATTAACATTTAAATTACAACATTATAAATTTCAAAAAAATTAAATTTATCAATTTAAAAAAAATCTCTTTATTGAATAAAGAATTAATAATAAGTGTCAATTGGGTTTAACGGCTGATTTGTGCTAAAGGGTGTATTCTCCCATAAGTTCAATTCCTGCAAGTAACATGTTAAGCTCTTAAATGAGAATAATAATAATAATAGTAATAAGTCAATGATCCATATGGGAAAAACAAATAATTAGAATATGAATAAAACTTAGTAAGAGAGTGGTTTGTGTTGAAAGATGTTTTCTCCTACCCAAATTCAATTAGGACAAGTAACATATTAAATTCATAAATAAATAAAAACAAAATTATACAAAATTATAATAAGTCAATGACCCATATGGGAAAAACAAACAATCAAAACATGGATAAAACTTAGTAAGAGGCAAATATGGAAACAAAACAGAGAAGTAAGCCAATATGGAAAAAAAAAACGGCATCAAAACATGGGGCAGTTTTGTAAAACCCCCCAAATTTTAACTCAGAATAAGGGAAAAGGATGCGATGCCATGTTCTCCTCACGAGAAAGCGGAGTAGGAGACTCCGATTTATGATGGGGCGCACCCTCTAAAGATCTAACTACCGCAAGACTGATGACCCCGTCAAACGTCACGCTCTTCGCATTTGGACCAAAGCCAAAGCTCAGCCCTCGGCATTGGGATTCTCTCCTCGCATCTTCTATAAAATGCCGCGCTTCCTAGATGTATATTACACTTAGCGAATCATCGTTCTTTCCTTGAGAAACAGTGAGAAGAATTGTTCGTTGATCCAACGCGTGCAGCAGATTCAAAATGGCCGTCAAAATTTACATTGTGTAAGTCTACAAATTTATTTCGATTGCTCTTTGAAATTATTCAGTTCTGGCCTTTTTTTATCATGTTCTTTGATTTATTTCCAGTAAGCCCATATGGCTCTTCGCCTGCAATTTTTAGATCACTTTACATAACTGTATGTCGTAATATTCTTATAACTGTATGTCGTAATATTCTTATTCTCTTCAGCATGCATGAACGAGACAGAAGCTCGGAAGAAGATAGATTATGCTAATTGTTATGTTTATCATTCTGATAATGAATTTATAAAGACTAGACAACCTCCTTTAATTGCCAGTTGACTAACTTTGTGAAGTGCAGCACTGTAGTTTATTTCCCTTCAACATAGTAAGGCTCATAAAGTGCTGACCATTAGTGTTACAGCATTAATTTTTTGCGGTCTTTCTTTTTATGTACTTTAACCTTAACCCATTGCCTAATAAATCCAAATCCGGAGAGATCTGCTAATCTATTCCTAGCTTCAGAAACATATTGTAGGATTGCAAAATGATCTAAGCGAGGTTGCCCACTTCTGCACGTTCAAGTGCTGTCCAGAACCAACCCAACTTGATCACACATTTGGTCAAAAGGCAATCTGTTAAGATCACCTTCTGCATCTGGAACTATATAGTCTCTAGATCCAATTTTGTTTTTGCGGTGGGTGGGGGAGGAACTGAAATCAGGCGGTCTCAAATCCAGTGTCTTGGATCTCTGTCACTCTCTATGAGCTATGATTTAAATGCATATTCAAGCCGAGGCGTAAGAAAAGTAATGCAAATTCATATGATTCGTAGCCATTTTTAAGCCAAAAATCCTACGAACAGGGGTACACCCATGCAACTGTATCCAAGGTCTTGAATGTAACTCCATGCTTATTAGGCGTCTACATTGCCACAGTGTCTTGGAAGTTGTGAATTGGCTGCTTACAAAGAATTGACTATCATGGTCTATCCATTTACATTTTTGCTCAGAGCGGCTCTAGGTGATCCGGGGATTCTCCAAATTACTCCCAGAAGGATCCAACAAAGCTGCTTAAAAGAGAGGGTGAATGGTAAGAGCCCGTTAGTATGTCTCTGCATGCCCTGAAGAGAGGGCGGACTCATGAACTGCATATAGGTTGGAAAATAAACATTCAAAAGAAATTGATCCCAATTTTTGGCTTATATCAGTCCTGTTTTGGTTTGACCCAAGTTTGACTGTTTTATATCCAATTATCTTTTTTTCCACTAGGCATTGGTTTTAGAAATGATAAAGTACAATGGAGAAGCCAATGAAGGTTTGTCAAATGAAGCCTGCTTGTATTTGAGTGCCACACGAGAGATTGTGTCTAATTAAAGTTTTAGCTGAAGATATTGGTAACTGATTTGCTTCCAAGTTTACAGTGGACCGTGGACCTGTAATTAAACTGTGAAAAACATTATATCTAGGTGTGGCTAGCAGGTATGTTGCAAACTTTGATGGGGTATTTTCCAAGCAGCTGTGACTATAAATCACAGTTCTTCTTAGCATCCTACTAGACTCCAGTAGTTGCAACATTTTAAAAAGGACGCAACAAAGCAAGCTGCATTCCAATCTGAATAAATTGACATTTCAACAAACCATAACCCTTCACAAATTACTTAAGTGCCGGTATGTCTATAGCTGTATATATATCCAATATTTACATCCGGCAAGAAACACAAGTTGCTTCAAACTGTTTCCTGTCTTTGATATGGTTGTCATATTACCAGGGGCTTGGTAATCTGTTTACCCGTGTCTTTCCACGTTTCTTTTGTGAGCAGTGACAATCATAACATAGTGCAACGAAAGAATGGAAATTCCATTTGACTTCCAATATTAGCTTGCAACAATGTTTACAAATGAGGAATGCTAAGAGTGACCCTTTTCTTTTGTGTAGGCCAGCTTTGTACTTGTTGGTTCAATTAATATTTCATAGTTTACTTTTAATGATCAGATGGGGTCAATCTTGACTCTCTGTATCCTTGCGTGAAATTGGGACATATATTTGTAAAGAACGTCACAATTCTATGGGACTTGACCAGATGAGCACTGGACAATAGCTTTAAATGCAAGACTGTAATCATTAGACCAATGTCTTGTATGATGAAGCATCAATGAATGTTGGGATGGCACTGCTTAAATACAGAGTGGCCAACTTGGTTAAGTACAAGTGGGTTAATAGTTGATAATTAAAATCTGGAAGCTTCTTTGCCATTACCTGTTAAATTCTGGCATTTAGGGTTGTGTATAAGCATGATGGCAAGAAGCCTGCGGTGCCACCAGGTCTTTATTTCTCAAGAGAGTAGTCTAAACGTTCTATCTTTTGGTTGTTTACCAGTGATTTTTTTCGTTTGATTTTGCCCAAAATCTGGTGAGGAATGGTTGGATTTGAAGATTTGAGTGGCTAAGTTTGTATAATCGGAGTGCCCCAAGGGTTTTTCAGCACGCTGAATCCATTTATACATTCAGAAATACAATTTAAACAACAAAAAGTAGAGATTTTGTCCAGATTTAAATCGTCGAATTCCGGCCAAAAACACTAAAAGGTAGAACGTTTAGCCAACACCTTTCCCAAGGGCCGGTCTTGTATTTTTGTAACACGTGGAGCATGACAATGCTTTATCCTACTAAACAATTTGGATTGTAGTAACCTTAACCAAAATAAATGCTATTCTTGTTATTCCCAGATGAAAAGATCGCATACTTATCAAAAAGCTGTCCTGAATTGAGTTGAGCATTTTAAAGTATTTGCGTATTTGCCAATATCCTATGAGGTTCATATCATGTTGGTAACCTACAACATTGTCACTTCCACAAGGATACCGTTCACGAAGACAAAAAGATTAGTCTTGCATGCAAAACCATCAAGCAATGTTATTTCTTAACAGAAAGAGGATCCTAACACATCAAACCAGGGTCTTGCACTGCAAAGTCCTTCGTTAGACAAACAGAGATGAAGTAAGGAAATTGTGTCTTGAGATGGGAAAAGCTTAGAGAAACTGTCTAAGAACACATCTTGAGCTAAAGGAAGTATATAGCACCAACCTTTGGCAAATCTGACAACACCCAAAATAATATATCCATATGCGACTTTCTTCTCAAGTCAAATGTTCAATGCAACCCAATCTTGAATTTCTGAGTTCCACCCCGGTGAACTGAAAACAAATAAGAACATTAAAATATGTTGTGAACACTCCATGAGTTATTGGGCTACCCATATTAAACGGTGTTTGTTCTCATAAAATAGCTTTATGCTACAAATTACGTGGTGGGTTATTTTTCAATGCAATGGAGATATTTTGTACTCAGTTAATCTGGAAAGGTGATATGAGCCAAAGGTAGAGGGAGATGAGAAGAGCTGAACAGATATTCTAGGTGAGCCAAGGACACGAAAAACTTGCTCTTGACAAATGAAGATAGTATTCTCGATGAATCTAGCTGATTGTACAATAGGAGAATAGCTCCCTTAAGTAGAAAGAGTAGCTTGCATAAGAGTAAATAATTTTGTGTTCCCATCTTGGATTTGTCCACCTACTGTAGTACTCCCCTAATTATAGGGGTGATGTGTAAATGTGCACATGCTTGCATATGATACAAATACAAGTAAAAAATACATTAATATTTTACACTTAGGAAAATGTATTTAGTACTTGTCATTTCCTCCCTTAGTGGAAATCGACCCCAAGTTTCAAATGCTTCTTGAAGTCTCTGCTTAATTTAATTGTTTCCAGAGGAAAGTTATAATGGATTTGTATAGGGTGTCTTCCTTGCTTATGAATAGTACCATCAGGAGCTTAGTTGGCATGAGGAATTCTTGGTTTTAGTTGAATTGTTACAAAAGGAAGGACTTTGAGAATGGCATCCACAATGTAACGTATGTGTAGGATGACCTCTCAAGTATTGTTGTTAGGATGTGATTGAATTGAGTAGGGAGCTATTGGTCAGTAAGTCCCTGTGTTTCTATTGTTGTTGTTAGCTAAGCTGAGTTTGGCCATTGATGCTGCTAGAAGCATAAATGATCTATATTGGTAATCTTATTGGATTTGCTGTTGTGTAGAGCATAGATAAGGTCTTTTGATAGCCGAGATGGCCATTGCTGCTACTTGAGCACAGATGAGTGATATAAGTAGCATTGGCCATTAGTGTTTTGAGACCCCAAATGAGTCATATTGGAAGCCTTGTTGACCATGGGCCTTGTTGAGAGCATATATGAATCAAGTTGGTAGCCATGTTGGGCAGTGGTGCTACTGGCAGCACAACTAAGCCGTTTTTGCAGCCATGCTTGTGCTTGGGTGAGAGCAAGATGGAAGTGGGAAAACATCAATTGTGGGGAGACAAGACTTTCTTTAATACGTGTTTATGTGTCCAAGGATGGATGCATATCGAACCCAGAAGTGTAATTGTGTTGGTTTGTGTGTTTGATGGCATTGAAAGAAAAGTGGTCTCTTAAGTAGTCATGTATATATTTGGGTGGGAGCAAGATGCAAATTGGGTATCCTTAAGTCGTGTGGACTGATGAGCCCAAGGTTATGCTGCACTTACTAAACCCAAATGACATCTAGGTCATTGGTGATATTGATAGTGCTAGAGAAGAGGCGAGTTGCTTAGGTAGTCGTGACTATGTTGGGAGTGGAAGCAAGATGGAAGTGGGTGCGCTTCAGTTTTGGAGACATAGGACATACTCTTATATGTGTTGATGAGCCCAAGATTCTATTGCATATACCAAAACCATAAGATGTGTTGGCTACTAGACAAGTAAGGTGTAACTTGCTTGGATGATTTGGTCCTATTTGAGGTATAGGACTTGCCATCAGATTAGATGTGGGTACTTTATTAAGTACTTACTACTGTTTGTTGCTTCAAAGATGGGATTGTGAAGTTCTTTTCCTTCATGATTGTTGTATTGTACGTCTAATGTATTGTCGAGGGAAATTAAAAGATCCAACTCGCTGTTATAGATGGTGAGGTTTTTTAATTGGAATTATTTGTTTTGTTGCTGCATACATTGTTATTGAGTCTCCTCCCTGCTTAAGAATATTGCCTATGGTGAACTGGGAGGTATATGACTGATCCATGAGAGGTAGTTGGGCATTGGAAGGAGCAGGTGCTAAACATAAAGCCTCCTCTTTGAGAGCATCTGGAGGTTCACAGAAAGAAGAATTGCTAGACTGGATTTTGTTCTTCATTGTGCAACTGAGATACTGGTGTCTGTAACTCTTCCCTTTTCTATGTGGATGGTTGGTTGATTACTTCAGCAGGCAGTGGTGATCTTAGAAAACCAAGTGAATTTTGAGCAGGTTCGTTATGGTCCAAAAGGACATCATTGTGTGGAGTTGGGATTTCTTGGTGCTCTCGAGGAAGATTTATTTGAAATTTGTACCATTGATATTTAACTACCATCTGTTGGACATGTTTATGATGTGGACCAAAACCTGTGGTTCCCTTTCTCTGTGATTGTCTTTGCGGATGAAAGGTTTGATCAGTATCGACTCTTCCACGAAGCCTTTAAAAACTACTTAGGGTTTAAGGTGTGATCAATAGAAAATGATGAGAATAGCCTTGCAAGGCCATTTGATTGCAAAGAGAAATTGGAAGGTGCGAACCAAGAAACCTTCAAGAATCAAAATAGGATCCTTTTTTAGGAGTTTGGTGTCATTCACTAAGGCATGTGCTTGCCACTTTGGAACTTACAACTATATGCCCTTCTACAAAAGTAAGATATAATTTGAAAGGGCGTTTACAAAATGATGACCTTCCTGTTTTATCTTTTAAAACAAAAAACACAACATAAATATAGTTTTGTCCTATTACAATGCTTAAAACATGAAATCAGAGAGGCAGTATCTTAAATGGGGGTCAACTAAAAATGCGACCAGTAGGAAAATACATATGAAAACACACGTAGAAGACCCCTTGAACGACAATACTATGAATGTGGTATGATACACTTGAAAAATTATTTTATTGGTCGACCCTTGTAACTGACCACAAGGAGCAACAATTGCAAAATGTATAGAATTTACTGTGGCTAGAGATCGATATTTATGTTTTCCTCTTGACTGGGTTAAGGTAGAACTTGAAAGTGTTATTCTTCCTATGTTGGAGAAATTTTGATGAGACACAATAAGCAAAGGGAGGTAAATCTCCATGCTGTTTTATGGATTAAACACAGAATTATACCAAACTGCCTCAGTAGTTGAATCCGTAATGTCTCCAAAGACAATGCCGTGCAGTTGATGAATTGCAAATTCATGTGGAAAGACACTCCCAATAATGGGTGCATGTAGAGGCCATCAGCTTAACTGACAATTCCAGCCTAGGTCCTGCAATGTACAAACAGCTTCGAGATCTAACCCACAGATCCTTAAGTTTTTCACACCTTTCACTCCTCTCCTCTAGATAAGAAGGTTCACTCCTCGGAGCCCTGGGATTTGATAATTTTGCAGATTTGGCATCGATACTGAGGAGTTGATACCAATTTATTGCGGACCAGAGATAAATGAGAAGCGCTGAATAGATCTTCTAGGTGAGCCAAAGAAACCAAAAAATTGATCTTGAGACATGAAGATTTTCTCAATGAATGCTGGTTGATTGTACAATGGAAGAAAAGCTTCCTTGAGGAGAAAAGGTAGCTTGCATCAATTCAGTTGCATCTTAGAATTTTACATGACTATAGCCTCTCCTTCTATAGAATAATAATTTTGCATGCACTCATGAGAATTTTCCATTGACCCTATTCCTCCCCTAATTATAGGGATGATATGTATATGCAAACAGATTTGCACGTGATACAATACAAATAAAAAATATGTTAATTTTTTACAATTAATTGTATTTAGGAATATGTATTACCTACTCATGTCAATTGGGTTTAGCTCAAGTGGTTTGTGTTGAGGGGTGTTTTCCCCACCCAGATTCAATTCCCGCAAGTGACATGTTGAGCTCCTAAATGAGCAAACTATTGAAAAAGCCTCAACTTTGTACAAAATTGGGTTTACCCCGAGTACCATCCTCGAAATGAGGGGAAGTGCCCGGTAGGTTTCCCTAGGATCTATTCCAAAGTAAAAGAAAATGTATTACCTACTCATCATAAGGTGCAGTTTTAGCCATTGTTTCCATTCTTACATGATCAAGGCATTTCCCTTGAACCATGGATTTCTCTCATGGGAATAACGTATCTATTTTGTTCAGTGACCTTTGTTGTCTATATTCAAGCCAATTGAGGACCCCTGATAACATTCTTAGGCTTTTGGGATGCTTCTTAACAGCTTAATTTGTCAGTTTGGAAAACATGCATTTTGTTATTGCCTATCTTTTCTTTAGGTTTTTGACAATGTCATACAATGTTTTCAGCTTGCCTATATGGAAAGCTTTGCAATCTATCATGGTTGGCAACAAAATCAGAAATCATGTAAGAGTTCCATGGGGGAATCTCAATCCTTATCCACGGGATACAACATGATGAAGATAAAATGAAGAATGCACCTGTTTACAAGAGAAAAGTGTTTGTGTAGGTTTCATACCTAGTCCTAGTGCTCTCTGTTCCTGTGTGACGGGTTATACAGTTCTGCCTTATGTTCCACATGTCAAGCACAAAATGAGACCACATCTTCATAGGATTCTTTTTTGGAAATTGTTTTGAGAAACATGCCCTGAGGTCAGAATTGCAATGCAAAACATGGACTTCTTTTAGCTTGGGTGCCAGGTTGGAGAGTTATCTATCCAAATTTGCTAAAGTCTTGCACCCGACCTCACCCCTTTTCTTCAACATGCACAGCAAGAACCATTAGCACC
>JZKD02S1677772.1:70978-108127 GCA_000966675.3 Picea glauca
GGTACCTGTCCGTCGGGCATGATCCTGCACATCAAAGACTACGCCCTCCATGGGCTCATCAGTCCTAGACATCATAGCAATGTAAATCATATCTCATCATTAAATTTATCAAACAGATGCATGAAATCCCTAACAGATCATCTAAGAGATCAAAGACATTACACAGATCTACTATACAAAGCTAAGGAAAACAACAAGACAACCTATTGGGATAATACCCACAAGAAATTGAAAGTTTCCTCAAAGAATCATTCAAGCCATGTGTAATGAGGTGATATGGTTTTAGGGATGTCCAGTCAATTTCAGACCAAGGGCTGGTGTTGTCTGTGGGTGCCTTTGTAGGAGGCGAGTTGTACCCGTCATGGATGCATTTTTTCCAAGCCATTAGCTTCTCTCCATTTGACTCCATTAACCCAAGGCACTAGTCTAGAAGTACAACTTTCAGCTTTTGTGCTCAAAAACTCTTTCAAACTCCTCTTTAATTTGAAACCCTAAACTAACCTAGCGTCTAGACTAACCCTAGCTTGATGATGATGTCTTTCCCTAATTGAATATTTGCTTGGACTAAAAATTGCGGCTTAGTCATCTCTTTGTAGCCATAGAGGATTTGAGTACTTTCATTGGTTGATTTAGTCAAAACGTCTACCTCTCGGCTAGCTAACCCTAACCCTAAAACAGAAATAATATAGGTGACGTCACACTTCTTGATCTCTTGTTTTGGCATAAAACGTTGTGACCTTTATCACCTTATCTGATAGAATTTGAGTCATTGATTGCATTCATAATCTTATTTGAGAAAACGTTTCACTCATTGTCTTTCAGTTTTGACCTATTGTTAGGGCTGACGTCACCCTAATTCTGCATTGTGACGCAGCAACAATATATATGTATGAGCAGATTTGCATTGTGATATAACAAGGATTAATTGTGTACATTGAATGCCCATATCTCTTATGTATTTATTGAAGAAGTGATATAATTCATTTGTCTAGTAATCATTGACTTCGTCAACAATTACATCTGATCATTGCTCATATATATCTTGAAGATAGTCATTAATATTTGAAGTACTAACCACTGTGGCACGTTTTAGTTTTAGTTGTCTTGTCTCGCAAACATGTGCCCTTATCAGTGGAATATCTTCTTTGACTATCTCCTTCTTGGCAGTAATCTGTGAAAGGGAATCCTTATCTTGATCCATTAGCCCTTTAGCCCTTTTAGAAACCCAGATTACTAGGGACGTCTCCATTGGACTAGCCATCCTAAATAGAAAGAGCTCCCCATCGAGGTGATAGTGGGTGGGGAAGTTCCTGTTACGCCAGTTTGAAGCCTTGACTCAAGCTAACCTAAACCCTTCCTACAAACTGTGCAATAACAAGGCCAAACACCATTGACTGAGATCATATAAAAATGAAGTGTGGGATCTGGTTGATAGTTTTTTCTCAGCTTTCAACATTTCATTTATTCTAAGAGAAGAGAATGTCATGGCCGACTCTTTGGCTATATCAACAAACAATTTCAGAGTCCCTCTGCCACCTAAACTCAGGTATGATTTTGAGGTAAGATATAGGTCCTCTGTACCTGACAATATTAAGTATTGGAAGGTGTTCAAGGACGATCTTGAGATCAGAAAATTTCTTGAGTCTGTTGATGAGTTCTCTGCATTACACATTGATCGGGATCATGACTCCGAAGGTGACCCTCGCGCTGATGTATTTCTAAATAAAATTTATAATCACCATATTGGTCAACTACCTAGCAACCACATTCCCAAAGGACTAGTTCCTTTAAAAAGATTGTTCGATGGGAACGATGTGGCAGTAAAGTTTAAAGGCCCAACTGAGGATGTTGATGTAGATGAATGCAATATTGGTATAGAGGAGGATCCAAAGTTCGTCAAATTGTCAAGCAGCCTGTCAAGGGAGCAGAGAGATGAGTATACTGAGCTATTAAAGGAATTTGTTGATGTGTTTTCCTGGACCTATGAAGAACTCAGTACATATGACACAATTGTCATTGAGCATAAGATCCCATTGAAAGAGGTGGCCAAACCATTTAGGCATAAATTAAGACAAATAAATCATATGTTGTTGCCTATTATGGAAAGGGAGTTAAAGAAGCTGTTGGACGCCCAAATCATTTTCCCTATGAGATGCTCTGAATGGGTGGCCAACTTGATTCCAATAAAGAAAAAAAGAAGATAAATCAGACTCTGTGTCGATTTCAGAAACCTAAACAGAAGCTCCAGGAAGGAAAACTACCCCTTGCCCAATATGGAACACATATTGCAAAGGGTGACAGGTGCATCCAGAATTTCCATGATTGATGGCATTTTTGGCTACAACCATATCTCTTTCCTACCTGAAGACAGAGAAAAGAGTGCCTTCACCACTCCTTGGGGCACATTCATGTATGCCAAAATTCCCTTTGGATTGATGAATGCAGGAGAAACCTTCCAACGAGCCATGGACATCGCCTTCATTGGAGAAAGAGACAAATTTGTGTTCATCTATCTAGATGACATAACAATCTTCTACAAATATAATAAAGAACATTGTCAACATCTGAGAAAAGTCTTCTCGAAATGCAGAAGGTTTGGTCTCTCCCTAAATCCCAAGAAGTCTTTATTTGCCATGAAGGAAAATTGTTGGGGCACATTGTATCATCTGAGGGGGTCAAGATTGATTCAAGCAGGGTGAAAGTTATTCAAACCTTGTTGCTTCCCAGATCCAGGAAGGAAGTCCATTCTTTCCTGGGCAAAACCAATTTTATGAGAAGGTTTGTTTCAAATTTTTCTGAACTAGTGAGGCATATCACATCCATGCTCAAGAAGGGGAATGAAGTAAAATGGACTGTCAAATCCAAAGAATCCTTCAATCAAATAAAAAAGGAACTAACTGAAGCACCTGTGCTAGTTAGTCCTGATTATTCCAATGATTTTATGATTTTTTCCTTTGCTTCATTTGATACAGTGGTCGTTGTTTTACTACAAAAGAATGATGCAGGGCTAGAGCAGCCTATTTCCTTTTTCAACAGAGCGCTAAGAGACGTAGAGGTCAGATATGACATCATGGAGAAGCGGGTCTATGCCTTGGTGAAATCTCTTAAATCTTTTAGAGTATATGTTCTGCATTCAAAAATCATCGCATATGCCTTCATCTTCTGTGAAAGACATTCTCATTCAGCCTGACATAGACGGGAGAAGGAGCAAGTGGATTGCCAGAATCCTTGAATTTGATCTGGAAATAAAACCCACCAAGCTAGTTAAACGCCAGGGTTTAGCCAAGCTGTTGGTTGAATCTAATTGTAAATATTTGGAGGTTAACTTCATCAATGCTCGCTCAGAAAATCTGCAGGCTAAAGTGTCTGATAAAGGCCCTCAAGATAGGCCTCCATTGGCAGAATGTGCTTGGTACAAAGATATTGTGTATTTTCTGCAAATGTTGCGACCTCCAGATGGTATGGGGAAGAGAAAGGCAAGCAATTTAAATCTCAAAGCGATTAGATATTGCCTTATTGACCGGGTTTTGTATTGGAAAGACCCTCTAGGGGTGTTTTTGAGATGTCTAGACCCACAAGATGCCCAAAGGATTATGTTTGATTTTCATAGCAGCCTATGTGGAGGGCATCATTTCTAGAAAACCAAAGCCTACAAAATTCTCAGGGCTGGGTACTATTGGACTACTCTATTCACTGATGTCTGTGAAAAAATCAGGGCCTACATCAAGTGTCAGAAATTCTCTGGGAAGCAACAACTCAAGTCTCTTCCATTGAGCCTGTGGCAACTACAAGACCCATTCAACAATGGGGCCTAGACTTTATTGGGGTGATTCATCATCCTTCGAGTGGTCAACATATATGGATTTTACTGCCATCGATTACTTCACCAAATGGATAGAAGCTATCCCCACAAAGAGTGCTTCTCACAAAGTAATCATTGGTTTTCTTGAAGATATTATAGCAAGGTTTGGTTGTCTGAAAAAGATCGTCACTGATAATGTTGCATCCTTCAAGGCCGAGCTATTAATCCAGTTTTGTGAGCAGTTTGGAATTTCATTGATTCACTCAACTCCCTACTACCCTCAAGGGAATGGACTGGCATAATCCTCTAACAAGAGCCTTGTAAATATTATCAAGAGATTGTTAGAGGACCAAAAAAAAAGCATGGGATTCAAAGCTCAAATTTTCTCTATGGGCTGATAGAGTGACAACAAAGAGGTCATTGGGTCTCTCTCCTTTCCAGCTTGTATATGGAACTGAAGCAGTTTTTCCTCCTCAGCCTACCCTGCCTGTGGAGAAATTCTTTCAGGACTGCCAAGGAGAGCCTAATGACATGATCAGAAGGATACATTAGCTGGTATAAGTGCAACAAACTAAAGAGCAAGTGATGGAGAAGGAACATGACCATCAACAAAGGATCAAGCAGTCATTTGACAAGAAGAGCAGAGAAAAATATTTTCAACTAGGTGATCTAGTACTCAAATGGGATGCACCCAGACAGGACAAGGGAAAGCATGGTAAATTTGAAGCTTTTTGGATTGCACCCTTCAAAATTTTTGAGACACTTTCAAATAATACTTACAGGTTGTAGAATTTGGAGGGTAACACAGTTTTTAGTGGCCCTGTAAATGGACACTTCCTGAAAAAGTTTTTTGTTTAAAGCCGCAGTCGGCTTCCTACCATTGTAAATATCGTTCTTGTTTTATGTTTATTTTATTTTTAATAGGAGACTCCATGACCCAACACTAAGGCACTGGAACTGCTTGTACTTGGCATCTCGCAGGAAGCATGCCATCCCTTGTGGAGCCAATTTTATCACACAAACTTGTCAAGGTCTTCTGAGTATGTGCTTTCTACCTAAGTCTGTAATTTTTCTTGTTTTTGCTCTTTTTGCAGACTCGATCATAAGTTTTTCCTCTCGGCTTGTAGTTTTTCTGCTGCTTGTTTCCACCTGTTTGATAGACCTATTTTTAATTGTTGGTTTCCTAAGAAATATCGGCCCTAAGCTTTTCTTTTTTCTCTAAGGTCGATCACTTTTCTCTTTACCTCTGTTGTTGATCCTTTTGTTTTCCCAAGCCCTTAGCCAGTCATCCAAGTAACCTTCACAGGCCATCGTCGTGAGCACCAAGCGCAACACTTAGAGCGATCTGATATGGACTCAAATTAAGCGAGCGAGCAAGATCATCTTTCAACAGCAGAGATCCATCAGATGGAACGGATCGACGTCCATTGGGTGATCGAGATCGTATAGTTGCACAAAGTTTAGCGTCAGATAGAGGTCTGAAATCACGAGGTTGACCCTAGTCGTTGGTACCAGGAGGGATGCGTGGCATATGATCAACATTTCGTTGATTCGCAGAATGGAGCGGTCAAAGGGTAGAGTCACGAGGACTCGTGAAACGCGAATTCGCAAAATGATCTGGATCATTTATTTAAGAACACTTGGTGCAGGATCCATGTAGAAAATATTTTTGGGAAGACTAAGGTGAGAAGTGTCGATGGTCCGAGGCCCCGAAATGCCGAAATGATCTGGGTCATCCAATGCAAAGAGACGCGTGTCACCTGATCTGAGAAATCACGATTTTGTGACTCAGATATTTCAGCATGGAAATACAGTGCGAGCTCACGAAATGCGAAATCCCGAAGCGCCTGGGAATCAGACCCACGATCACAGCCCGCGGTCATATTAAAGAAGAGTCATAAAGAAGGGGAAAGCGCATGATTGAGCGATGGGCGACCGAAGTTGTTCGAGGAGATGATCGTGGTCATCAGATTCGAGGCAAATCTCACCGTTGATCTAGATGGGCCATTTCGCAGGAACGAGCATCGGGATATTTGAACCAAGGGAAGTGAAAACTCCCGAAATGCGAAATCCCGAGATTTCATGTGGATAAGCACAAGGTCACAGCCCACGGTCACGTGGGGAAAAGGAAAAAGAGTTGCGCAAAAGATCAAAACACTTGAGTTGGTCATAGAGAAGGATCTACATGGCCTCGAGGCACCAGAATTGACTTGAAGGAGTTGTGACCCTGGAGCATTCATGGGTGTCAGGCCTCATCCTAATCCTAATAAAAGTAGTTAATGAAAATGGGGAAGGATGTTGAAACCTCATTTCACCACATAAATGGAAAGCATGGAAAATCTGGTTGTGGAGGGCAGACTATCAGACAAAAGTTCCTTGTCATGGATTTTCTTGTGAATCCCATACCGATCTGATCTTGCGTCTGAAAGAAGAATGGAAGTATAGCATGACAGAAGAAGATGCAGATGCCAAGCCTTGAATACAGTGACCAGAGCATGCTTATGTAGGGAGAAAGTTTCTTTAAGCATATATAGTCAGTTTTTATATTTTGCAATGGTCGATGGTTGAGCTAAACTCCTGTATTGTAAAGTTTTAATGAAGACTTTGGTTCTCTGGTTATGTGTTGCCATTTGAGACTTCTTGTTTAATGACAGTCAACTTTCTTATCATCTCTTTTGCTTCTGATATTGAAGACTCGGGCATGGGTGATCCAGTCGATTTGTTTTCACTGTATTGTAATGTATGTTTGATTGCAATATTGTTATGACATTTTTAGTTTCCTAAAGTTTTGGGTTCAAGAAGATCTTGTATTCGAAGCTTTTCCTCCTTAGGCTGCTGGAAGACCCGATGTCCATAGCAGACCTCTACGTTTCCTCCAGTTCTTCCCCATACTCACCCTTTACTATAACTTACTGACCGAATTTAGATCAAGAACTCATCTACTTATGCATGCCAACCCAGTGTTATGTGTTAAAGCACTATAATCCTGAGACTGTGTCCATTAGACCACCCTTGAATTTATTCATTGTGACATAAAAATTGATGGGTACTGGGCTTACCTCAGTCGCAATCCAGAGGTGACTTCTAGTGATAACAAAGACCACTCCACCCCTAGCCATTTTGAACCTATTGATCCATATTGGATCATTATATTATTTTTCATCTATCTCGATGCTTCCAGAGTGAAAAAAATTGGAGGAATCATCTTACAGGGTCATTTTAGTGGCAGGTCCCAGTTTGAAAAATTGGAGTTCAAAACCTTCGAGAGCCATTTTGAGGCAAAAAATAGCTTATTTTGAGCTTCTAGTGTCTGAAATTTTTTCACACCCCCTTGACGGTGTTCTACATAGATCCAGGAGGATCTCCACACAAGGATTCAATACTTTACACACCATGAAAATGTTAAAAAGAATGACTAATGCTTAAAAAATGATTAATACTTTAAATGAGTGTGAGAAGCTCATGCATTATTCATGCAAATTGGAAAAATTATTAGTACTTGGAGTGAGGGGAATTACTCATATATTTTTCATTTAATTTGTAAAAAGGGGAAATTAGTTGTGTGAGAATCCACCTCACAAATTAGTTTTCTAGTTTTAAGGGGAAATTAGTTTTGTGTGAGAATCCACCTCACAACTCCTTATGTAAGCTCTGGGTTGGATCCCTTTATGGATACCCTTTAGGGAGCTTGGAGAGAGAGCTCAAGAGAGCTTGGAAGAAAGGAATTTAGTCCTTCTAGTTTCTAAAGAAATGTCACTTATGTGAGATCCTTAAGTTCTCTTTGTGTAAGAGAAGGTTGTTCTAGGTTTTCATCCCCTTATGGAGCATTTGCCACATTTTGTGAGAAGGTTTCATCCCCTTGTTATAGGAAGGATAATAAAGCAATTCATATTCCAAGCATATCTAGAGACATAGCTACGATGTCTGGTGAACTCCGTTATCACATGAATGTTAAATTATATGTGTGAGTTTTTGTAATGTCCCCAAGGCCGAGCCTTGTTGTAAATCATGTCCGAGCCTTGTTGTAAATCATGTCTATGAAGTATAAAGCTTGCATTATGAATTGTGATTATGTTTTATAGGCTGGTGAGCCAAGTTTATATAATTTGGTGGGCTTATGTGTTATTAGGCCGGAGAGCCTAAGTGTTAAGGTTGGGAGCCTACGTTTGTATATGTAATCATGCATAACATTGATAAAAAAAATATAAACACCACTACGTGCAAACCGACCATGATGAATGAGTGATGGGGGACTAAGCTTCCATAGATTGGGTAAGGGATTGGGGGCTGGAAGGCTGGAAAGAGAGGCTAAGTGTTGAGCCTAGGGGATTAAGTCCTTGGGAATAATATTTTAATATTATTCCAAAAGCCATGTGAAATATATGTTTTGTCCTAATTTCTTGGGGAGGAACGCATGCTGATCGAGTGCATGCAGCTTCATGGGTGACATGTGTCGACCCAGGCACATGTAGTTAAAAAACTGCAGAAGTCAACCATGGAGGGGGTTGGTCATTCTGTCATACTCCGCCTGAGTTCACCATGATGCCCGTCTGAACCTGTTTTGCCTCGGCGTCTGCATTTTCTTACCCGCGCACTGTGAAGGAAACCCTCACGGGAAAATTGTTGCTCTTGCATTTTTCCCATTCTCCATCCTCCGTCTGAACTCACAGGTGTCCATGATCGACCTCTGTTTCGGTGTTTGTTCTAGGGAATCCTTACCTGAACCATTAAGTCTCTGCGTGGGATCTCTGTACACCCTCACGCATCCTTGAAATCAGAGTCGTGAGTCTGTCCTGTATTGTTGGTTGGGGAAAACCGAATGTCCCGTAATTGTTGAGCCTTGTTATGCTGTAGCATCTGTCTATCACCAGTTTTGGGGAAGCTCGTGTCTGTGTTCCAGTGGATTGTTGTGGTCGCACAATGCTTGAATGCGTGTGGCTTGCAGACCATTATATGTTCATGTGGAGCCTCGTGGTTGCCCGACTGTGTTGGAAATCGAGTTGAAGGAAAACAGGTTGCCTGGCCTGTGTGTAACACTCTCTCTAGGTGAGGGAGGTGGTTGCGGTTGAAGAGGTAGGTTGTCAGGCCTGTGAGCGGCTCTCTCCAGGTGAGAGAGTCTGTTGGGAAGTGGTTTTCTCCTAGAGAGAGTCTAGAACTAGCTATGGAGCTCTGAGAATTCTTGATCCGGCCTATTGCCGAGACCCAGAGAGGGAGGTGAAGCACCGATGGACTGTGCTTGTGAAGGTGTATACTCCCGGGTGAAAGAGGCATGTCGGGAATGAGAGTCCGTGAGTAGTGGGTGTAAGAAGGCTCCTAGAGAGAATCATTTCGGTTGCTCTGTGCAGTTTTCCTTGTAACCTCAGCCTAGACTAGGATTCCTTACCTTGGGTGGAGCTTAGTCCCAGCTCGGGGGTGACCCACTGCTGAGCGTGATGAGCAGTGTGGTCTAAAGCTGGGAGGTTCGTGGAAGGCCCGCACGTGGTTGGTGGAATTACTACAATTTCAAAGATAAGTATCAACTTATTCTTAATATTATGTTTTGCATGCGTGTAATGTTTATATGTATCATGTATTTTGTTGTGCATATGAATTATTGTTAACGACAGGGATTAATTATGTTAGTAGTAATCTGGTGCTTACTCTAAGTTAAATGTGTTTAATGACTTAAATGCATGTTATTAATTAAGTATGAGAATGATGTTGTTCCACACAGTAGCGTTTTCCCCGGCCAGTGGTCGTGGAGGGGAGCGTTACAGTTTGGTATCAGAGCCTAGTTTCAACGCTGAGCCTGGATGGGCCAGATAAGTGGTCTTTAGACTGAGATTTTGAGAAGAAATTGTGTCTGGAGGACTAATTTCATACCTCAGAATGTTTTTGAGTGTCAACGGACTACTTGACCATGTGAAAAAGCTCAGGAGGTGTAGCGGTATTATAAAATTGCAACCGGTGTGGTATATGGCCACAGGGAGAGAGAGAACTCCACACCATAAGTGTTGGATCAAGTAGATGAAAGTTCAGAAGGGGGGTAGCAAGTCATTGGCCAGAAGTCCTTGAGAAGCAGAGTTGGATGGTCAGAATTATTTGTGGAGAACTTGCGAAATTGTGAGGGTCGTAAGATGGCCAGAAGTTGCAAGGTGGTTAGTGGATGGAGAAACTCGCCACCCTAGGATCCAGAATAAACGTGGTTCGTTTATCGTGGTTGGTTTGAACCGTTGGATCATTTCGTGAATTCAGGGATCATGAACTTGGAGCGTAGGACAAATTCTTGGTCACTCCAAGTCCCGAATTGCGAAAGAGATTAACAAGTGTAGAATCGGACAGTGGAGCGCTTCTAGGAAGAAGTGTCAAAGTCCCGTGAGCCGTCGGATCTAGCCAACTAGCGAGGAATTTAGGGCTGAAGAGATTTGATAGGTGTAAGCATAGGAGAGATTTGTATCGTTAGATCCAAATCATCGAGGATCGTTGGATCTCGTACAAGAACTCGTGTATCGGAATTCGGGGATTGAAGTGATAAGAGATCTGGAGTCGCTGCATCGTGAATTCTCGGTTACCGAAAACCAGAAACCTCGAAATCTTGAAACGATCTACACTGTAGATTGTAGGAGAGGAACTTGATCGTTGTATCAAGTAGATGAATAGACCGTAATTTCAAAATTTTGGCAAATGAAAGTTCGAGATGTGTAGATGCATGAACTCCTGATGCTCGAAACTCCGAAACAAAAAATAAGAGTAGTGGGGCTCCCTGACATCGCTGGGAGTAAGTTGGACCTTCTTAAGGACACCATGTGTGACTACCTTAGTGGGCGAAAGTTATACTGTGGGCCCAGAGGGTAAGGAAATCAAATTTTCAGAAGTCAAGAGTTGGAGAGGGAAGCGAGTGCGAGAACCTCCAGGACCAAAACCCCGAAGCCCTGAAACCCCGAAGCCCCAAAATCCTGAAACCCGAAGTTTCGTTTGGAGAGCCTTGTAGCACCTAGCAGTTTAGTGTTTGATCATGGCTCGTGGACGCATGATTTGGGGACTAGGAAAACGGGGGCTATCGCCGGAAATTGCAGAGCCAAACATAGCTCAGAAAATTCGTGGAATCGAAACGTTTTCTTATCCGCGTTGGTTTATGAATGTTGTAGTTTTATTAAGGGTTTAAGGCCTGACAAACTTCGGTTTATTGGACATTGTGTGTGTAGAGTTTAATGAGTGTCAGGACAGTCGTGAATTGACGCCGAGTATAGAAATGGAAGAGGTGCAGATTGCCTCCAATTCAGAGAACGAAAGAGAAGGAAGGGATGTCAACTTGGGAGTCGAAGGATCGAACTCCAATGGACACAGAAGAGAATTGGATAAGGAAGGGCATGTGATGAAAATCATTGAAAGATTACAGAGAGAGGCCCAGGCTCGCCGAGCCGATAGCCGAAATCTCATGAGGGTCAGGGATCGACAGGGTGAATTCAACTTAAAGATGTTGAAGAGTCTGGAAAGAATAAAAAAGAAATTGGAAAAGGAGAGTGACTCAAGCAAAACAGGGAGTCATAGGACCCCTGAGAGAAAAAGAAGATTCAGGAGTGGTAGCAGACATCGTCGTCACTCCCCAAAGCATTCCGATAAGGAAGCACACAGTAGTTCAAGCCCATCCCCTACCATAAAACACCGAAGATCTGGAGTGGATGAATTGAAAGGGGAGATGAACAAGATTAAGCCTCCTACATTTGATGGAGAACATAAGAAGGAGGAAGATGCTGAAACATGGTTGCTTGGCATGAGGAAATATTTCCAACTGCAAAATTATTCCTCTCATGCAGAAGGAAGAATTGCGATGTATCAACTAAAAGGAAAAACATCCATGTGGTGGGATCAGCTTGTGCAGATGCAACATGTTAGAGAGAAAGATATCACATGGAGGGAATTCAAGAGGTATTTCGAGAGGAAATACCTAAATAAAAGATACTATGACAAAAAGATGAAGGAGTTCTTCGAACTCAAGCTGGGCAGCATGACCATTGATGAATACGAATGAAGGTTTTTGGAATTACTGAAGTATGTTCCATTCATCAAAGATGTGGTTGTCAAGATTCGGAGGTATCTGAGTGGACTGCTACCTCCCATTGGTGACAAGATTCAGTATGATGATCCTAAGACTATGGAAGAAACAATAAGAAGAGCTAAATGTTTATATGAGCAGCAAAGAGAAAAGCCTATCTTTCGGAAGGCTTGGGACGACCAGAAGAAGTTTAAGAAAGAACAGAGACAGAAGGGAAACAAACCTCCCTTTTTCATAAATAGTCCTCAAGGACATCCATCGTTTAGAGAGCCGAGAATGGCTGAAGTGGGGGAACAAAGGCCGAGACAGACGCCCATTCAGTGTTGGGGCTATAAAGAGAACCACAAGTACAGAGATTGTCCCCATAAAAATGGCAAAGCAAGAGCCATCCATAATGCTCAACAAGTTGAAACAGTGGAGGACATGGGCAGTAGAATGCCAAGGATCTATGTGGCCCTAGACAACAAGCAAGCTGAATTTCAGTCGCACATGATTGAAGTGGAAGGTATGATTAACAACCAACTATTTATTATTTTAATTGATTCAGGGGCTAGCCATAGTTATATAGACCCTAGAGTGGTATAAAATTTTCATTTGATAAGAAGCAAACATGAAAAGTCTTGGTTAGTGCAGCTAGCTATAGGAACCAAGAGGAAAGTCACTGAGTTGGTTAAGTCTTGTCCGATGGACATGAAGGGATTGAGAACGAAAGCTGAATTAAATATTCTATCGTTAGGCTCTTATGACTGTCTAATTGGGATGGACTAGTTGGACTAGCACCATGCCCTCCTGGACTGTCGTAATAAGGAATTTACATGTTTGGATGAGGAGGGGAATCAGAAAATAGTCCAAGGAATTCCTAGAGTTGTAACTGTTAGAGAAATCTCAACAATGCAGCTTAAGTGCTACAGAAAAGGTTGTCAATTATTTGCAGTCCAAGTGGGGGAAATGCCTAAGGATAAGGTGCCAAGTATTGGAGACCATGCAGTACTAACAGAGTTTGAAGACGTATTTCAGGAGGTACCCAGACTACTTCCGAAGAGAGATATCGATTTCTCTATAAATTTGATGCTTGGAGCAGCTCCAGTGTCGAAAGCTCCTTATAGAATGAGTACGCCATAGATGAAAGAGTTGCAATTGCAGCTTGAAGAGCTTCTAAAGAAGGGGTACATTCGCCCAAGCGTGTCACCTTGGGGCGCCCTCGTCCTGTTTATGAAGAAGAAGGATGGGACGTTGAGGCTATGCATTTATTTCAGATAGTTGAACAAAGTAACTGTCAAGAACAAGTATCCTCTGTCGAGGATCAACGATCTTTTCAATCAATTGAAAGGTGCAAAAATATTTTCAAAGATAGATCTCAAATCGGGATATCACTAGGTAAGAATAAAGGATGAAGACATCAACAAGAAAACCTTTAGAACAAGGTATGGTCATTACGAGTTCACAGTGGTACCGTTTGGGCTGTTGAACGCACCTGTTGTTTTTATGTGCTTAATGAATGGTGTATTCAGGGACTATCTAAACAAGTTTGGCATAGTCTTCTTGGATGACATTTTGGTGTATTCCAAGTCAGAAGAAGAGCATGAACAACACCTGAGGATGGTGTTGCAAGTGTTGAGAGAACACCAGATGTATGCCAAGTTGAGAAAATGCTCGTTTTATCAAAGGCAAATCCATTACTTGGGGCACATTATTTCAGAAGAAGGGATCGTCGTTGATCCTGAGAAGGTTGAGGCCATCAGAGAATGGTCAACACCAAGGAATGTGGTAGAAGTTAGATCCTTTATGGGTCTAGCGGGCTATTACAGAAGGTTTATCGCAAGGTTCTCAAATATAGCTCACCCTATCACTTCCTTGCAAAGGAAGGAGGAAAAGTTTCAGTGGACTAAAGAGTGTGAAAAAAGTTTCCAGCGATTGAAGCAATTGTTAACCAACGCTCCAATCTTAAGGATTGCAGATCCAAATGTGGATTTCGTGGTGTGCACAGATGTGTGTAAAGAAAGAGTTGGGAGGAGTTCTCAGTCAGAATGGATTTGTAATCTGTTATGAGTCCAGGAAGCTGAAAGAGCACGAAAAGAATTATGCCACTCACGATTTGGAGTTGGCAGCAATCGTTCACACTCTGAGGAAATGGAGACATTACCTCATGGGAAGGAGATTTGAATTGAGAACAGACCATAACGGTCTGAAATATTTGTTTGATCAGCCAACCTTAAACGCTAGACAAAGTAGGTGGCTGGAATTTCTGTGTGAGTACGACTTTGAGATCAAGCATATCAAAGGAAAGGAGAATAAAGTGGTTGATGCACTCAGTAAGAGGGTGCATGAATTACATGCTACATCCATTAGCATGTATCAGACTGATATTAAAAGCAAAATTCTGGAGGCTGCAAATGCAGATCTACAGTACAAAGAATTGGTAGCCAAGCTACAACAGGGTAAGATGCCACAGAAGATTGAAATTTATAAATTGGAAACCGATGGAATATTGTTGTACAAGAACATAATTTTTGTACCCAATGTCCAGTGCCTGAAACAGATGATTTTGCAGGAGATGCATAATGTGCCTTATGTAGGGCACCCTGGATATTAGAAAATAGTGGCAGCGGTCAAGAACCATTACTTATGGCCGGGTATGAAGAGAGAGATCGCTAAATACATCGCCAGATGTATGGAGTGCCAGAAAGTTAAAGTTGAGCATATGCACCTAGCAAGGTTGCTACAACCTTTACCCATTCTTGAGTGGAAGTGGGAAGCAATCACGATGGATTTTATTATAGGATTGCCCAAAAAAAGAAAGCTACATGATTCGATCATGGTGGTGGTGGACAAGCTTACAAAAGATGCCCATTTTATTCCATTGAAAACTACTCACAAGGCAGCAGATGTTGCTGATATTTTCATAAAGGAAGTGGCACGATTGCACGGAATTCCTAAAACAATTGTGTCTGATAGAGACCCGAAATTTACCTCAAATTTCTGGAAATGATTGTTCAAAGGATTCGGAACAAATCTAAACCTTAGTACAACTTATCATCCTTAGTCTGATGGACAGACAGAGAGGGTGAACAGAGTAATAGAAGACATACTAAGAATGTATGTGATGGACAAGCCATCAAGATGAGAAGACTACCTGCACTTGGTAGAATTTGCCTACAACAATGGGTATCATGCATCGTTGAAGATGAGCCCATTTGAAACACTTTATGGAATAAAGTGCAATACTCCAGTGAGCTAGGATAATCCAGCTGATAGAACAGTAGTTGGGCCAGAGTTGCTTAAGGAGATGGAGGACCAAATGATAAAAATTAAGCAGAATTTGAAAGTTGCCCAGGACAGGCAGAAAAGTTACGCTGATAAGAACAGAACCCATAGAGAGTTCAAAGTGGGTGATCATGTTTTCCTGAAAGTGAAAGTTAACAGGAGTTCCCTCAAGCTGGGAAGTTGCACCAAGTTGGCAACTAGATTTTGTGGGCCATTTGAAATCCTGGAAATGATTGGGCCAGGTGAATATATGCTTGCATTAACTGCATCTATGATTGTACATAATGTGTTTTATGTTTCATTGCTTAATAAATATATACCAAATGTTAATCATGTTATCGATTGGAATGTGATTCAGGTGGAACAAGAAGGTGTCCTGGAAGTGCATCATGTGCACATATTGGACAGGAAAAACAAACAGCTCTAGAATCGAGCTATAGGGCTTGTAAAGGTCCAGTGGACCTGGTATGGTCCTGAGGACGCAACATGGGAGCATGACGATGTTATGCGGGCAAAGTACCCGCATCTTTTTGAAAATTTTGAAAATCTTGCAGATGCGGTGTAAAGTTGTACTGAGGACAATGCAAAAATAAGGGGAGGGGATTGTAATGTTCCCAAGGCTGAACCCTGTTGTAAATCATGTCTATGAAGTATAAAGCTTGCATTATGAATTGTAATTATGTTTTATAGGCTGGTGAGCCAAGTTTATATAAGCTGGTGGGATTATGCGTTATTAGGCCGGAGAGCCTAAGTGTTAAGGTCGAGAGCCTGCTTTTGTGTATGTAATCATGCAGAACATTAATAAAAAAAAAATATAAACACCACTGCGTGCAGACCGACCACGATGAATGAGTGATGGGGGACTAAGCTTCCACAGATTGGGTAAGGGATTGGGGGCTGGAAGGTTGGAAAGAGAGGCTAAGTGTTGAGCCTAGGGGCTTAAGTCCTTGGGAATAATATTTTAATATTATTCCAAAATCTATGTGAAATATATGTTTTGTCCTAAGTTATTGGGGAGGAATGCATGCGGATGGAGTGCATGCAGCTTCATGGGTGACATGTGTTGAACCAGATACATGCAGTTAAAAAACTGCAGAAGTCGGTCGTGGAGGGGGTCGATCATTTTGTCATCCTCCACCTGAGTTCACCGTGATGCCCGTCTGAACCCATTTTGCCTCGGCGTCTGCATTTGCTTACCCGCGCACTGTGAAGGAAACCCTCACGGGAAAATTGTTGCTCTTGCATTTTTCCCATTCTCCATCCTTTGTCTGAACTCGCGGGTGTCCATGATCGACCTTTGTTTTGGTGTTTGTTCTAGGGAATCCTTACCTGAATCGTTAAGTCTCTGCGTGGGATCTTTGTACACCCTCACACATCCCCGAAACCTGAGCCGTGAGTCTGTCATGTATTGTTGGTTGGGGAAAACCGAATGTCCTGTAATTGTTGAGCTTTGTTATGCTGTAGCATCCGTCTGTTACCAGTTTTGGGGAAGCCCGTGTCTGTGGTCTAGTGGACTGTTGTGGTCGCACAGTGCTTGACTGTGTGTGGCTTGCAGACCATTATATGTTTGTGTGGAGCCTCGTGGTTGCCCGACTGTGTTGGAAATCGAGTTGAAGGAAACAGGTTGTCTGGCCTGCGTGTAACACTCTCTCCAGGTGAGGGAGGTGGTTTCGGTTGAAGAGGCAGGTTGTTAGGCATGTGAGCAGCTCTCTCCAGGTGAGAGAGTGCTGGGAAGTGGTTTTCTCCCAGAGAGAGTCCAGCACCAGCTATGGAGCTCTGAGAATTCCTGATCCGGCCTGTTGTCGAGACCCAGAGAGGGAGGTGAAGCATCAATGGACGGTTCTTGTGAAGGTGTATACTCCCGGGTGGAACAAGCATGTGGGGAATGAGAGTCTGTGAGTAGTGGGCGTAAGAAGGCTCCTGGAGAGAATCCTTCCAGTTGCTCTATGCATTTTTCCCTATAACCTCAGCCTAGAATAAGATTCCTTATCTTGGGTGGAGCTTAGTCCTAGCTCGGGGGTGACCCACTGCTGAGCGTGATGAGCAGTGTGGTATAAGGCTGGGAAGTTCGTGGAATGCCTGCACATGGTTGGTGGAATTACTATAATTTCAAAGATAAGTATCAGCTTATGCTTAATATTATGTTTTGCATGCCTGTAATGCTTATATGTATCATGTATTTTGTTGTACATATGAATTATTGTTAACGACGGGGATTAATTATGTTAGCAGTAATCTGGTGCTTACTCTGAGTTAAATGTGTTTAATATGACTTAAATGCATGTTATTAATTAAGTATGAGAATGATGTTGTTCCGCACAGTAGGGTTTGCCCAGACCAGTGGCCGTGGAGGGGAACGTTACAGTTTTGATTGCATTCTCTCTTGATTAAGTAGATATTTAATTACACATATGCACATAATTATGACAATTTTTCTCATGTTCATATGCAATGCTTAGAAATTATTTTCTCATGTTCACATGCAATTAATCGTTAGTAAAATATCCACAACGTATATTTTTGTAGATAAATATCTTACAAAAATCTCATATCAAGTGGTATGAGAGTTGGTTTGACCAATTTTGCAGATTGTGAATATAATCAAAGGAAAGGGAAACAAACAAGCTCAGCTTTGTGAGCTTGAAGAAATCAACCAAACCATTGAAGCAGAGAACGTTGAATTGAGGAGGTTGCTTTAAGAATCTGAAGAAGAAAAGAAAAAACTATGATTGTGGCTACAAGCTATGGAGGATAAAGTTGGGGAATGCTCCACTACAGGAGAAGTAGAAAGTCTCTTCAAGATCAGACCAACTTGTGGCCATGACAGATGTTGGTCCTAAAGTCTGTAGCTGACTTCTAAAGGGAAGAGCTAGGCCACCTTAAGTTTGGAATAGTTGGTTTTGTTGGTCAGCTAAAGGATAGGTTTTCAAACATGAGAATCTGATTGGACTTGCCAAACTGTATGAAGGTAGGTTCTCCTTAGCTAATGGTATGGATATTGATGGACAATTGGGGATATGAAAGAAAAACACAGGAGACAACAACCAACAATGCCATGAATTGTTTGCTATGTGAGAATAAAGACTTAAAATAAAATCTTAAGACTTAGACAAATATCTAGATACAAATCATCCAACAGGTTGCAAAATAGTTGATCTTTTCACTAAAACAATAGTTGTATGAAAAGTTGCAGAATTAACAAAAATATGAACTAAAACAATAGCTGAAATAATAAGGAAATGTACATTGCACACATCACAAAATTTGCATCCAGGACAAGATTAAAACACATACAAATTTGATTAAGAAAAATTAATTGTTATCGACATATATTCATCAAGTAGAGAACTTTACAATTATATGAGATGGTCCATCCCTTCTGATACTTCTATTTTTCACCAAAAACCGAACCCCCCAACAATACAAAAAATGTTTATTTATCAATATTGCAGAGGATTTCGACCCTTTTCAAAACTGAAGCCTAACATCTGCATGGCAACTAAATGACTGGACTAACATTCCTTCACTACAACATTGATACACCTCTTTAAATTGAGTGCATTTAATGGAAATATCAGTCATGACACTCTTTAACTTATTCTCAACAAAAATGTGGATCGTATCACACAAAAATGATCACTTATTGTGTTTTTACATTACTATCTCGAACTTAGAATAACTAGACATTTATTAGTGAAAAATACTTCTATTGTCTAAACTGGAGTGAAAAAACCTTAGCAAAATGACTATGACATATGAGAATGACTGGAAGTGTGCATTGGTACCCACGTGCATTCTAGATGGAGACTAGTTGGGAGATAAATTTGCTTAGTTGGCACCTTCCTCAGATTCCTCCCTCCCAACAACAACAATCCACTTCAAATGATCTCCTTCAAGAAGAAGCAGGTCTTCTAATGTTTTTTTTGCAATTTCTGATACTTTTTCTGCAGTTTGGAATGTTTCTTTTCCAATTCTTAATTTTGTTGTTGCAGAGTTTGAACTTGTAGCTTTAATGCTTGCACCTGGTGATTTCCCTTTGGAGCTTCATCAGTTTCTTCTTTTGGTTTGACCATGACCTTCTTCTTTCCCTTCTCTTTCAACCTATGCTCTTCATCCATGATAGCTTTGTTATGATCAACCAACATTCTGATTTTCCTGGACCTCATTTCATACCTCTGTGTTATTTCAGGTCCTCTTCTATGTGCTTCCTTCATATGTTCATGTGCTTCTGATATGTTGGACTTAATTTTTGGTTTGATGGCCTCTAAATGTTGCTTGGAGGGTGCCCCTTGCATTTGGGGAGATGTCATCATAATATTTCTCAGGATCTAGGCCAAAGTCCTGATCCATATGGATGTTGATGGCCTCCCACCTATTCCAACTGGCTCATTTTGACAGTTTTCCAGTTTGACAAATTTTTCCTAGTTTTCGAATCCCCGACTTATGGGGTTGTTTTTGAGGCCCTAAACATTGTTTTTAGGGCCCACCACAGTAAATTTGTTTTAGGGTCTGTCGCATGAAACATGTATAGTCCTCGGATAGACCTTTTCAATGAGCTATCGTGCGCCTAAAACGAATATCGTATGCAAAAGTTACGGCCCCAAGAAGTTGATGTGCTAACTTACCCAAACGGGGCCCACATGACTTTTGGCCCTTCATCTCCTAGGGTTAGGTTTTTGGATGTCTAGGGTTTTTGACATTCCTGTTTATTGTAAAAGTGACTTGAGAGCCTCATTGTAATCATCTTCTGGCGAATGAGTGCAACCATCACATCTCTTCTCAGAGATAAGCCGCCACCATTCTAGCAAACTTGTTTTCCGTTGCATTTTACAATTTTAGTTTATTTCCTTATTGAATAGAAACCAATTTTACTGTATATATGTTATTCTATGTTAAGAATCTTTTGATAATAATATGTATTCATTTTGTTTTTCTCATAAAATCTAGATCAAGTCCCTTGCATCTTGTTGTGAGCTTGAATCTACAAGGTACTATGTTATGACAGCTACAACTTGTACTCTTGAAGCTTCACCCTTCCATAATTCCAACTTTCCTTTATTCCCTTTCATATTTTTCAGTGTATGGACAACCATTTCTTCCATGCTAGAAAATTCATGGCTGTCATCATCTTCAATCACAGTTGGCAGGGGGCTTTTAATGATGGCTTCCATGCTAGAAAATTCATGGTTGTCATCATCTTCAATCACAATTGGTTGGGGGTCTTTTAATGATGGCTTAAAAAGATCCTTGGAGTTCAGTCTCACTTGGTTTGTAATTCTGGTTTTCTTGTTGGGATTATTGGGCATCCCAGGGCTTTGATTCCCTTTCATTTTCTTTCTTTTCTTAGCCTCGGGGGAATCCTTAAGTAAGGTTTCCACAGGGATAAAATATGCTCTAAAGATTTCTGGATTATGTTGTTTTTCTTTCATTTTCCCTCTCATTTTGGACAATTTACCCTGCTTTTTGGTGGGAGTTACATGTGTATATTCATAATTTCTGGGTGATAAAGGACTCTCTAGAATATCTTGTGCTTTCTGTTGTATACCAGAACACATGTTACCTTTATTTTTCCTTTGTTTTGCAGTGGAGGACCTCAGCGGCATTCGAGGGGTTTCCTCTTTCATTATGGTTGTTGACCTGTCTGCACTTGATGAGGTGCCTTTAGTTTTGGGAGGCCTTTTATTGTTTGCTAGTTGTTGTGATACCTTCGATGAGCTACCAAATTTGGGGGAAACCTTATCCTCTGTATCATCAATATGTGTATCAGGTTTATTTTCTTTCTCTTGTAAACCCACAGGTTTATTTTCTTTCTCTTGTAAACCCGCAGATCGTAGAAAGTAATCCCAAGACATTTCAATTTCGTATAGTGCGAAGAGAACCATAATTTTGATCAAACTATGATGATACAGGCTTCTATGGGCATACTCAGGATGGCCCTGAACCCTTCTGACCATTTTAGTGAGGCTTTTGAGCAAATAAAAGAACAAATTCAACACTTTGTCCCCGCTCAGGTGCATGAGAAAACGTAGGTGGTAACAATGTATGCTTGTGAATCGGCCCTCACATGTAATGTGTCATTGAAAATATGTGAGATGACCTTTTCATTCTTCTTTTATCCATGTGACAAGAATCCCCTGGCTCCAGTGAGGGTTTTGGTGCTCTGTCACCAAAACTTTGTTACAGAGTTTAGGTTTTACCTTGCCATTTTTAAACCACCTTTCTCCGCACACTGGGAGAATGCATGTTGCCTCGATAAAATGCTTTGTAACATGAATACAAGTGTCCCCAAGTTAGGTTTGAAACCCGTCAAATGTTTGTGAAAATTCCATGGCCACACCTGTGTGGTATCCCTCGAAGGAGAAAATGAAGTCATACCACTCGGCCTTGACAAACAGGTCTTTGAGTTATAGGACAACCTCGAATAGCTCGAGCCCCTGTGGCTCGAGTCTATTTAGTTTCCATTGATCTCGGGGGGATACCATGTTGCACTGATCACCTAAGATATGAACTGATCTTGAACCTTAATTCACTTAGAATGGAGAACATGAGCTGATCATGACCTTAATTTTTATGAAGTTTCACTTGAAACTATAATTATTTGCAGCGTCTTGTGATGATGAAAACCCCAGGTGAAGTTTGCACGATTCTAACATGACCTTAACATGAACTACATGATGATGAACTTAGAAATGACTTTTTTGTAGTGGAGTTCTCATGATCATGTATGCACATGCATACCCCAACACTGGACTTTTTAAATATTTGAATTTATTTCTGAACGTTCAAAGAATTAAAACAATGTGCTTTTACCCTGTTTGCAAGAACATGTATGTTCTTGCAATCAACGTTTTTTGAACTAAAAAGGCCCTCCAAACCTGCTATAAGCTCAATAAAGTAGTCCAAGATAACAACCCAAATCAAAACGTGCAACAATATTTCAAGAAAGCAATCAAATGGTGCAAAAATAATAGAGGGGAAAAACAACTAAAGCTGACACATAAACCGTGGGGGAAAATTAAAACAAAAAAAATAGGATTTAAGAGGATGTATAGGTGAATGAAGGGGAAGGGAAGGGATGCAGGCCTAGGTTCCAACGTTGGCTCCAACTAAGGATAGTACTTCCCTGTGAGGTGCTAAGAACAATAGATAAGGTGCCTTACTTCTCCAAACTTGATGTAACTTACCTCAATTTTTGTCTGCCAGTCATTATCTATGTATTTATTCAAACTGAAACTTAAATCTACAACTACACTCGAGTTCCTTTGTTGGGATATGGAGTCTTTATTCAAACAACTATCAAATCAAAATGAAAATGAAAAAACAACTATAGTACAAGATGGACCAACCCTAGTCCTTTAAATTAAATAATGTTTTAGGAAGCGCTCATTAATTGAGCCTCCAAAGATCTCAGTGTCATCTAGGTTTTTCAATATGAATGTATTATTATCCATAACCTTAACCACTTTGAATGGACCAAACCATAGATTATCGAACTTACCATGCGTAGGTTCGTCCTCCCTCTTAGCATCCCACCTCAAGACCAGGTCCCCTTCTTGAAATGTTTTCTTTTTGGTTTTTCTGTCAAAGGAAGCCTTGAATTTATTATGATATGCATCAGTCCTCTGATTCAATGCTTCTTTCTTTTGTTGCACTTCAATAATATGATAAATTCTTCTCTAGATGTCATTGGGTTCCTAACTTTAAAACTGGTAGGCAAAGCTAAGTAGGAAGGATAACATCTACCCCGTACACTAGTTGGAATGGTGAGGTTCCCAATGATTTCTTGGTGCTGATTCTATTAGCCCACAAGGCATATTTAAGCTTAGAGTCCTAAGATTTTTTGTTTTTTCAGCCAACTTCTTGATTTTCCTGATGAGAGTTTTGTTTTATGATTCAACCAGCTCGTTTCCCTTTGGGTAATAGGGTGTAGAATGTGTTAGGACAATGTTGTAACTCCCACGGAAGTCATTCATGGCCCTGGACTTGAATGCTTGGGCATTGTCTGTTACTAACTTTCTGGGGAAACCAAACCTGGAAAAGATATTTGTTTCCAAGAAATTAATAATCACCTTGTCAGTAGCATTTCTTGTGGGTATTGTTTCAATCAATTTAGTGAAGTAGTCAGTGGCAATGAGGATCCACTTATGTTGTCCACTAGATGATGGGTTTATCTCACCAATAAATTCTAGTCCCCATTGTTGAAAGGGACCACTGGCAGTAATTGGCTTTAGGGGCAATGAAAGCAATTTTTTTTTCCAACGAACTTATGACATTCTTCACAAGCTATGACTATGGAAAACACTTCTGACATTCTCCTCAATATGCTTGAATTGCTTCCATTACTCCAACCACATGCAATCTTCCCCCCAAACATAATATATGACAATCTTTGCTTCCATATTTGATGAATAATTGTGTTGCTGAAAAAAATCCTCATGCCCAACAACCAAGCTTCAACTTATTCACCTTTCCTATGCTCTCCATCAAATGTGGTGTCTTGAGCCTCCCAAGCTCTCCTTGCAAACTATCTAACTCTAGCCTTCTCTTTTTATGTTTAACATGGGACCTACTTGGTATGTTTTTTTATTCTAAAAATATAGGTGCTCTTCTAGATAAATGTCTAGGTGAATGGTGAGGCCTACTAATACTTCTTGAGTGCCTTGAATATCTATAGTCATCCCTCCTATCGTCAGATATGTGCTTTGTTGCATGCCCTTCCCTACACTAACCACATGTTTAACATTGGAATCCTTGTTGATTTGTCTTTGTAGGCTGCGAGATTTTTATCAGTTCTACATGCTCCACTCTGCTTTTATGTCCATTGAACTTTGTTTCTACATTTACCAAACTAATATTTAATCTTTTGATTCCATATCCATGGTTGTAAGAAACGTGTGCATCATCCATCTCTTTAGTCCTCATTTCTAGACCATATTTGTTATGCATGTACCACTAATTTTGAAAAAATGTGCATGTAACAATCATTGTTATAATTATATATTGTAAAATATTTCATTAATTAGGCTACATGTCATTCTTCATCTCAATTTATGAAGAGTACAGATGCACTAAACCAGATTCTGATTCTTTACACACATTCTCTTTTGAATTATATTTCTAATGAACTCATGCTTCATTATGAGTTCCGAGTAAAAAATTTTATATTTCTACTCAATTGTGCCTTGTCTTCACTGGTGTACTCATTGTGCCTTGTCTTCACAAGTGCAATCTAGTCAAGAGACAATCTTTTTCCATCTTTAGAAAAACATGTTAGGAACGAGGAACGAGGAAAACTTTTAAATTGGGCATAGATAGTATTCATGATTGTGAGTTCACAATAGTTTTCAAATTGAAAATCCGATACTCCAGTTAAATTATACACAAAAGTGGACTTATTAACTTTACTCTTTTTGCATTTTCCCAATAGTTAGATTTTTTTTAGCAAAAGTGGACTTATTAACTTTACTCTTTTTGCAAAGGAGACTCATAAGAGGGATATTTTTTTTTGAGAAATATTGAGAGAAAGAGGAAAGAAAAAAGAGGATAATGGAAGAAAAAAATCTTTGGGAATTTCTATGGGGATATTTACTAGGGATATTTTTTTTTTGGGAAATATTGAGAGAAAGAGGAAAGAAAAAAGAGGATAATGGAAGAAAAAACTCTTTGGGAATTTCTATGGGGATATTTACTAGGGATATTTTTTTGGGGGAAATATTGAGAGAAAGAGGAAAGAAAAAAGAGGATAATGGAAAAAAAAAATCTTTGGGAATTTCTATGGGGATATTTACTGGGGCACTGGTATTGCTGGGATTTTGGGCTCAAAGATCAGGAAATCAGATTTCCTGGCGCTAAACAATCGGAGAGGCTCTATTCCTAACTGAATGAGGCTCTATTCCTAACTGAATGGGAGGATTCAGTTCAAGAAGCTCTGTTCCTAACTGAATGGGAGGATTCAGTTCAAGCAAGTTATGGAGAGGCTCTATTCCTAACTGAATGAGGCTCTATTCCTAACTGAATGGGAGGATTCAGTTCAAGAAGCTCTGTTCCTAACTGAATGGGAGGATTCAGTTCAAGCAAGTTATGAAGACAGGTAGAGAAAAGAGAAAAATTGAAAAGAGAAAACTTCTCTTCAACATGTATTTCACTAATGATTTTACTTATTGTTGTTTTTATGTAGTTACAAGTTAAAGATGCATACCTATAACCTGAGATTTCACTATTTATACATATTAGAACTGAATATTAGATTTACTTGATGAATATACAAACATGAATTTGAAAATACATTCATTGTTCAAATCTGAACCTTGATATAAGGGAGGAGACTTTACATATGGTATCAGAACTTGGCTTCAAAACTAAAGCCTAGGGCTTACCCACACACAACCATTTACACATGGTATCAAAGCTTTGCTTCAAAACTAAAACCTAGCACTTACCCACACACAACCCTGAAAACACAACCCTAAAACCATGGAAATGGCACAAAAAACCCTAAGGGAAGTAACCAGAGAAACCTAGGAAGAAAAGCGATAACCCAAATGATGAATTGATGAGTAGAAGGAAGAAGTTCTGAAAGTTGTTCCATCCTCCCATCTTCTATCCCAACCACCTATTCCTGTTAAATTAAACAGAGACTAAGAGAGAGAAATTAAACCTCATAATTGATCAATTAAACCTCAATATTGATGTTAAACTAAGACTAATGTTTACTTAGTAGATAATGATTAAACAAATTTTTATTTATTAAGTAATGAAGGAGAGGACTTTACATATGCTCTCTTTAATTTAAATTTTTTTATATACCTGAAAGACGTAAGGCCCCCGACCTCATGGCCATATCCTAGATGGGTCGCAGCAGGTCCAACGCCAAGAGCTCGTTCCGCCATGGTCGAGTCGAAATGCGGGTTATTGGTGGAGGCCTTCCAAGAAACACGCCCACATTTTCCTCATCCTTTATCGACATACCCACAACTGTCGTTGTAGCCAAAAGATGGAAGGGGGCAGAGCTTCTTTTGCAACACCAAAACCGTATCAGACACAAAACCTAGAAATGAAAAATAAAACAAATCTAGTCGAGAGACAATCTTTTTCCATCTTTAGAAAATTATGTTAGGAATGAGGAAAACTTTTATATTGGGCATAGATAGTATTCATGATTGTGAGTTCACAATAGTTTTCAAATTCAAAATCCAATGCTTCAGTTAAATTATACACAAAAATGGACTTATTAACTTTACTCTTTTTGCATTTTCCCAATAGTTAGAATTTTTAGCAAAAGTGGACTTATTAACTTTACTCTTTTTGCAAAGGAGACTCATAAGAGGGATACTGGTGTTGCTGGGATTTTGAGCTCAAAAGTCAGGAAATCAAATTTCCTGATGCTAAACAGTCAGAGAGGCTCTATTTCTCACTGAATGAGGCTCTGTTCCTAACTGAATGGGAGGATTCAGTTCAAGAAGCTTTGTTCCTAACTGAATGGGAGGGTTCAGTTCAAGCAAGTTATCAAGACAGGTAGAGAAAAGGGAAAAATTGAAAAGAGAAAACTTTTCTTCAACATGTATTTCACTAATGATTTTACTTATTGTTGTTTTTATGTAGTTACAAGTTAAAGATGCATACCTATAACCTGAGATTTCACTGTTTATACATATTAGAACTGAATATTAGATTTACTTGATGAATATACAAACATGAATTTGAAAATACATTCATTGTTCAAATCTGAACCTTGATATAAGGGAGGAGACTTTACACATCAGAACTTGGCTTCAAAACTAAAGCCTAGGGCTTACCCACACACAACCATTTACACATGGTATCAAAGCTTGGCTTCAAAACTAAAACCTAGCACTTACCCACACACAACCCTGAAAACACAACCCTAAAACCATGGAAATGGCACAAAAAACCCTAAGGGAAGTAACCAAAGAAACCTAGGAAGAAAAGCGATAACCCAAATGATGAATTGATGAGTAGAAGGAAGAAGTTCTGAAAGTTGTCCCATCCTCCCATCTTCTATCCCAACCACCTATTCCTGTTAAATTAAACCGAGACTAAGAGAGAGAAATTAAACCTCATAATTGATTAATTAAACCTCAATATTGATGTTAAACTAAGACTAATGTTTACTTAGTAGATAATGATTAAACAAATTTTTATTTATTAAGTAATGAAGGAGAGGACTTTACATATGCTCTCTTTAATTAAAATTTTTTTATATACCTGAAAGACATAAGGCCCCCGACCTCATGGCCATACCCTAGATAGGTCGCAGCACGTCCGACGCCAAGAGCTCGTTCCGCCATGGTCGAGTCGAAATGCGGGCTTATTGGTAGAGGCCTTCCAAGAAACACGCCCACATTTTCCTCATCCTTTATCGACATACCCACAACTGCCGTTGTAGCCAAAAGATAGAAGGGGGCAGAGCTTCTTCTGCAACACCAAAACTGTATCAGACACAAAACCTAGAAATGAAAAATAAAACAAATGGGGTTACGGTAGGAATAGGGTTTGTATTTTGGGCGGTGCGTCCACACCAGGCCGTCGTAGCAACGATGCCAAAGGGTAGGTCGGCCTGGAGCTATAGTCGTGCCCTCTGGGAAGCTGGCCATGGAGCCAGGGTCGCGCCCACAGACCTGAGCAAGAAAAAAAAATTGAACAACAAAGACCTGGACCGCTATGCAGAGAGTGAGAGGACGAGTAGGGCCAAAGGAAATCCCTCCAAAATTTTTCGAGGGCCAAGGCGGGGCCAGGCCGACGCGCCGGGGGTTGGAAATAGTTTTCAACCAGCAATGGACACGCCACCAGTTTTTCCCACCACCCAATGCCAAAGGCGCCTCCAATCGCGTCCAGAACTCGACTTGCCATGCCTCTCCCAATGTGTCTGGTGTCTGAGATGAGAACCAACTATGTCCTTTGGGCATTCGGGTGGAGAAATGCTCTACAACCTCACCCCTTTGTGTGCGGACAAAATCTTTACCGGAAAAGAGAAATGAGTTCCACTCCACCAAACGTCTAGGGTCTTGTTGTTTTCATTTCTTTGCAATCTCATTCAAATTAGTGGGGATGGCACGTGGGCCTCATGTGAGGCTGTACGCATCCCAAAAACCCTAAAAAAATAACAACCCCGCACCCTTTTAAAGTTATATATGTATAGTCCTTTTTTTGTTATTTTTATTTTATTTTCATTTTGTATTATATTTTATTATTTTATTATATATATATAACTTTTGCTATAATTATTATTTTGTTAATTATTTATTTATTTTTCTCATTATTATTATTATAATCGCTATTTTATATGTATAGACAAAGTAAAATTGATTAATAAAGAGAGGAAATTAATATGAACATTTTTTAATTATGAAAATAATTATAAGGTAAAGGTAAAGGACAAACATTTAATCGTGACATGTCTTAAACCTTAGTGATAGGGTTATTAAGGTAAGATAATGATAAACCCTAAATAAAGTAAGGATAATTTTAAAATTATTACATGACCTTAGTGCTATTAATATATTATAATATGTTATTAAGTTTGAACGTAGTGATTAGCATTAAATTGTGATTAAACATTGTTAATGTTAAAAACTATAAATTTAAATATAGGGCACTAGGTTTAACCTATGATAATGCATATATTTAATCAATGATTATACAATCACATTATTTAATCCAAAATTTATAGGGGAATGGTAGATTTAACACACCAAAGAGGTAAGTTAGAAAATTGGCAAGCACCCTGAGACGCTGGAGGGATAGTAGTATAGCTATACAGGTTACCAAACTTAAACGCTTTTGACCTTGACCTTTAACCACTTACCTTATGGGAGTAATGTCTGTTTACAGACAAGTATAAAGAAACTTACACCTAAACCTTATGTTTGCAAGTTTAAAATGTTGAATGTCTTAAAACCTTTTCTAATAAGCTTTGGTCAAATGTAGATTCATTTCTTCAAGATGGTAGCTAGGACTTGAGGAAATTGAGGTCGAGGGGCATCATCGCAAGGGCCACTACCATCGTCTGAACTAGCTCTCATTTTGCGCTCTTTAGAGGCTATTAATGAGACATTAAAGGGGCATTAGTCAACGGATGTCGAAGTGGAACCCCCACCATTTGGAGTGAGTAACCCTAAAGCATCGAGGGACTTAGAGGGAGGGCCTACACCAGGGGACATCACCAAAGAACTACAAAATATCAAACTCCCATAGTTTATCGGGGGACATGCAAGTGAACGCGTTGAGGCATGGTTGGAAGGAATGACACGATGATTTTCCTTGAGAGACTATACTTCCACGTCAAAAGCGAAGATAACGATATTTCAATTGAGGGACAATGCCTTGAACTGGTGGGGTAATCTAGAGAGGCATTTGCACCTTACTCCAGACACCATCTCTTGGAAATTTTTGAGGAAAAGTTTCGGAGAAAGTATTTACCGACTTATTATGAGGAACAACAGGTAGGAGAATTCCATGCTCTAATTTAGGGAAACAGAACTGTGGAAGAGTACAAAATCAGGTTCATGGAGTTAGCAAAATATGTCTCGTACATGGATACTGATCAACAACAAGCATAACATTTTGTATATGGGTTAAAGCCTAAGATAAGGGACATGGTGCGGATGTAGAGACCATCGTTAGTAGATAAAGATATTGAAAATGCTCGATATGCAGAAGAGCATATGAACTTAAATGGAGGTATGAGATTGACTACTCTACAACATCATGATTTCATGGGGAAGGCCCCTCGGACCTTCTCCAGGGGAGGGAGCTTTAGGCCACCTCCTTACGGAAATAGAGCCACACCCAGAGCAGTTATAACATGTATTTCAATGGCAACGAGTGAAGCGTCCCACTCACCAACCATGACACAAGAAAGTCCACAACCTTCTCGGGGAGCAATTAGTGAGGGCGGGGGTTACAGGGGAAGGAAATCATTTCAGAGGCCTTCACATGAAAATGTGCAGGTTCCACCCTGAGTTATTTGTTGGGGGTGCAAAGGAACTCATTACTAGTGTGACTGCCCAGAGTCACAGTCAGGCTTTGTGCATAGAGAAGGGAAAGCCCCGATGGGGAGAGTGAGTAGTAGCCACCAGATTTATGCAGCGGTTAATATCCACCAGGAAGAACATCAATCCACTGTGATAGAGTCATCAGGTACACTAAATCATGTCAATGTTAAAATTTTATTTGATTTTGGTGCTATATATAGTTTCATTTCACCTTGTACATTAGAAAAGTGTGGGTTAGCAGCCTATGAGCACGATGACTTTAAACATGTCAAGATGGCTTTGAGGGAAAGACAAGTGGTAGGACCTAGTGTCGATAATTGTCTAGTAGATCTGGGAGTGTGCACTACTAGGCTGAAGGTGTATGTCATTGTTCTAGGGATGCATGACCTAATCATTGGGATGGACTAGTTAGAATCCCATCGAGCTATGGTAGATTGGTTCGTGAAAAGGGTTCTTTGTGTTGATGATAAAGGAAGGTCAGTAGAGATCCACGGTCTATGGAGGAAGGTGTATCTACACTTTATCTCGACAATGAAGGTTAAATGTTGCATGAGGAAAGGTTGTCGATTATATGTAGTGGAAGCAGTCAATGAAGGGAAAGGACCCTCCATGGATCAGTATCCAATATTGTCGTAATTTAAGGATGTTTTTTCGAAAGAGTTTCCAGGGTTACCTTCTGAGAGGGAGCTTGATTTTACCATTGAGCTAAAACCTGGTGCATATCCAATTTCCAAGACTCCGTATAAGATGACAGCGCCATAACTTTGTGAGTTGCAGATGCAGTTGAAGGAACTACTTGAATTAGGGCTAATAAGGCCTAGTGTCTCACCTTGGGGTGCACTAGTAATTTTTGTCAAGAAGAAGGATGTTTCCTTACGACTGTGTATAGATTACAAGGACTTGAACTGTGCTACAGTGAAAAATAAGTACTCAATGCAACAGATAGATGATCTATTTGATTAGATTAAAGGAGCAACAATTTTCCCAAAAAATGATCTACGATTAGGGTATCACCAGTTAAGGATTAAGGAAGGTGATATTCCTAAAACTTGCTTTTGAAATCGGTTTGGGAATTACGAGTTTGTTGTAGTAACTTTTGGTTTTACCAATGCACTAGCAGTGTTCATGAGCCTCATGAATGGTGTATTCTGAAATTTCTTAGACCACTTTGTACAAGTCTTTCTTGATGATATCCTCATCTATTCCAAGAACGAAAGAGAAAATGAGGAACACTTGTGAGTGGTGTTGTCATGCCTCAGAGAGAACAAGTTGTATGGAAAGTTGCCGAAGTGTTCTTTCTTCCAGAAAGAGATTCACTATTTAGGTCATATAATTTCCGATGAGGGAATTTCTATGGACCTGAAAAAGGTGAAGATCATTATGGATTGGCTAGTGCTGAAAAATTCTCATGAGGTGAGAAGCTTAATGAGGCTAGCTGGTTATTATCGAAGGTTTTTCGAAGGGTTCTCTAATATAACGAAACCCATCACCACCTTACAACGCAAGGGTATCAGGTATGAATGGACAAAGGAATGTGATCTTTCATTCAATGAGCTTAAGAGGTTACTAACCAATGCGTCAATTCTACGAGTGTAGGATATGGAAAAATACTTCATGGTCTGCACGGATGCATCGAAGAAAATATTGGGGGTTGTGCTAATGCAATACGAAGGAGTGATAACATATGCATCAAGAAATTTGAAGCAACACAAGGAGATTTACACTACTCAGGATTTAGATTTGGCATTTGTAATGCTATCTCTGAAGCTTTGGAGGCATTATCTAGTGGGGCGAAGGTTTGAGCTCAAAACAAACCACAAAATCTTAAATCATCTATTGACTCAAAGGGATCTCAATTCCAGGTAGAGGCGATGGAGTGAGTTTATGAGTGAGTACAATTTTTTAATTTTGTACATAAAGGGAAAGGAGAATGTGGTCACAGTTTCCCTAAGCAGGAGACCATGTGTCTTCTCCTTGGTGCCCTTAAAGGTTAATCTGAGGGAGAGTGTGTTGGGGAAACTTCTTGGAGATGGTTGGTATTTAAGGGTTACTTCATCCCTCCAGAGTGAGAGGCAGTTAGAACCCATGTATGAAGGATATAGCCTTGAAGAATATGGATTGTTAAGATATTAGGGAAGGATGTACATCCCCGAGGGTGGGGATATTCAAAGCATCATACTCAAGGAATCCCATAGAGCACTTTATTTTGCACATCCAGGCGTGAATAAAATGTACGTAGACACAAAGAAGCTTTTATTCTGGTTAGGCATGAAGTGTGATGTATTTTGTTTCATTTCCAAGTGCCCTGAGTGTCAGCAAGTGAAGGTTGATCATCACCACCCGACAGGTCTCCTACAACTGCATGATGTTCCTATTTCCAAGTGGGAAGTCATTTTTATGGATTTCGTTGTGGGATTGCAACTCACATCACTAAGGCACAATGCTATTCTTATTATAGTTGATAAATTGACCAAGAGTGCTCATTCTATTCTAGTTAGAGACACTTACGATGTCACTGATGTGGCACATGTTTTTGTAAGTGAAGTGATCCATCTGCATGGGTTACCCAAGAAGATAATTTCATATAGGGAATCTCGGTTTACCTATAGGTTTTGGACAAGTTTGCAGTCAGCATTGGGAACTCAGTTGAACTTGAGCACAACATATCATCCTGAAATGGATGGGAAAACTAAGAGAGTAAATCAGGTTATGGAAGACGTGCTTAGGATGTATGTTATGGATAATCAAACCCATTTGGAGAAGTACCTACCTTTGGTAGAGTTCGCCTAAAATAACATTTTTCATAGCTCAATTGGAATGTCGCCCTATGAAGCTCTGTATGGAAGGCCATGTAGGACATCGTTGAGTTGGGAAAGATAAGAAGACCGAGTGACAGTAGGACCAGAATTGATTCAAGAGATGGAAGAACATGTGATTCATATTAGGCAACGAATAAAGGAAGCACAAGGTAGGAAGAAAATTTATGTTGATGCACATAGGACTCACCGAAGTTATAAAGTGGGAGATCAAGTTTTCATTCATATCAGGCCAAATAAGAGTACAATTCGGTTCGGAAAGGGGAAAATTTTGTCGCCTCGATTTATAGGACCATTTAAAATCCAAGAGAGAATTGGACCTGTTTCCTATCGCCTCCCACTGCCATCCCACTTGCATAAAAATCATAATGTTTTTCATGTATATGTTCCACGTCATTATGTTGATGACAAATCTCACAAACTAAATTGGAAGGAATTGTAGTTATCGGATGCATGAACCATCATGGTCGAACCATTACGTATATTAGACCGTAGGGTCCGACAGCTCAGGAATCGCTTGGTAGACCAAGTTAAGTTCCAATGGGACAAGTATATCCCAGGGTCGACTACTTGCGAGGATGGAGATACCTTACGACGAGATCATCCCTCACTTTTTTGACCACCTCAGGAATATGTTTCTTGAAGGTTGGGTGTATGTAATGCTACCTTTTGACTTAGACAACTAGAATTACTTATGGCCCAATCGTATTTTTTTTCTTATTAATTGTGAAACTATTAATGATACACTTGAAATTTTAGACATATGGACCTATGTGAATGTCAATTCTATGAATGTTTATCGTTATTTGAATTATGATGGATATTATGCAACCTAATTCTATCTTGAAAATTTTGAAATTTAAATTTATTTGTACGTGGATACCGAGTTAATGATATGATTAAATGAATTTACATGATAATAATGTAAGGATATGTATGAGTGTGTGTTATAAACTAATCTATAGATTAATGGGCTATGAAATAGCCAAGGGATGATAGTAATAAATGGTTGAAGTCGTGAGCATCGACTGAGAAATGATATGGTTTGAATCTGAGCATGTTAAATTATGTTTGTTAAAATTCCTTGCTATAATATGTATGCGAGTGTAGGTTTTTCAGGGAAAACACTGCCTGAAACTGAATATACGATGACAAATTCATAGCAACACAATGCCACTGTATGGTACATGGTAGGGTGTTGACCCTAGTTCTATGAAGAGGGGTGGATGAATTTCCCACCATGTATCCTATGAAACCTAGAGTCATGGGAGGATGGTGTTAGCTCATGCTCCCCTAGACGTGTGATGATGACTGCTAGTTTCATGTTGGGGAAGCTTGGTCAAGGTAGTTGGCACTTCCACTTACGGGTTCTATCCAGAGTTAGGTCAATATAGTTGATGCTTCAAGAAAGTCCAACAGAGGAAGGATAGGGGTGGAAGATGGAAGTAAGTTAGGGAGGCAAGATGACTAGAAGTAGTTGAGAGTGTGTGTAGTTCTTTTTTAATCTTATAGCAAAACTGCTTGATTTCCTCTAAAAACAAACTACAATTATCTATGTAAATGTTGCTTGCGTTAAATTAATATAATTGAAGGATTTTGCAAATATTTCAAATGATTTACCATTCTTTATGAAATATATAACATTGTTGATTGGATTGGGAGAATACATGAATTGCATTAGGTGTAATAAATATTGTCATTAGTACACGTGCGAGTCATGTATGTGCTAGCTACACATACATGCCTTGCACATGTATACTAGTATGTATACATGATTTAAATTGATGTTGTTGTTCATATAATATGGATGTATGAATAATGTATCATTACTCTTGTATTGTAAATTACTATAACTTAGGGACGAAGTTTCTTGAAGGGTGAGTGTATGTAACAACCCAATTTGATTTCTTAATGATCATAATTTGTTAATTTAAATTAAATTAATTATTGAAATAACTATATTTGAATCATTTTGTTATTTTATTATTTAAAGGTACGTTAGGTAATTAATGAGACGATAAGGCAGTTGGGAATTGAATGAGGGAGGGGGATTCGAGAGAGGAGGTGTAGCACACCCACTATCATAGTTTAAAAAAAAAATTGGGGTTAATCTCTCCCTTAAAAGAACATCTCCAGATGCCTGCATTAGCGAAGTGCCAATCCCTGATTCAATATCAGGATTCGAGGTTTCTAATGTCAAAATTCATTCACCCCCATGACTCGCGATCCTCCGAATTCCGATGCGCTCCTTACGCATTAGCTCCCCAGGTCAAGCCTGTGGTTCACTGCCTTTACGACCGTGGTCTTACCTCCTTTTGGGGCTACTCCTATCGGAGTTTCGGGATTTCCGATGTCGTAATTCATGATTCCTCAGAACTCGCGATTCTCCGATCTCCGATATGCCCCTAACGCATTAGTCCTCTAGGCTATACAATAGTCCATGTGACCACTTACCATAGGACCACCGCTGTATAACCTCCCATCGAGATTTCGGCATTTGTGATGACACAAAACACATATCCCTGGGACTCGCGATTTCCCAAATCCCGATGGACCACAAACTCCGACGGATTTGACTCCTGGCCGGGACTTCCTCCGACGGTGTAGATCTCTACCACGTGTCCACTGAACGGACGGTTCCGATCTTGTCGGTAAATCGCGGATCGCGATTCCAGGTGGCAAGAGTTCTATGTATTCGAAAACTCCGATATGTCGAACCCCGACTATTTTAGATCCACGGACACGCGTCCCTCGAATGATGGACGGTCCTGATTTCCCTTCGTTGTTTCGGGGCTTTCAATACCAGCGTGCCTATGTCTTCGGAATTCCCAATTTTCCGATGGGACCAAACGCAGATGGTTCTCGATGGTTGCCACCTGTCCCACAGATGGACGATTCGGATTGTATCGGAAAATCGCATATCGTGGTTCCCTTGTGCACGAGTTGCATGACTCCGGAAAATCCCGATATTCCAAACTCCGACTCTCCGGGATCTCCCGCCACGTGTCCACGTCGATGGATGGTCCAGATCCGATCGGGAAATCGCATTTCACGATTTCAACATGCACGAGTCTCTTATCTTCGGGAACTCCGATTCCCCGATCTCCGACTCTTCGGGATCCTTTGCCACGTGTCCCTGCTGTTTGGACGGCTCAGATCCTATCGGGAATTCGCGAATCACAATTTCCTATTGCAACGGTTTTACACTCCTAAATTCTTCGATGGGTGAAATCCCGATGCCTCCCAGAATGCCGACACGTGTCCTGTCGAGATCAACGGCTAGGGTTCTTTCTCTGCGCACTAGGGTTTAACTTCGGTGCAACTTCTCGAGATCTGACGGCTGTCGGGACTATGATCTAAGATCTGGTGGTTTAGATTGTTCCTCCTGCATGCTCCCTTCCATAGGCTGTACTCCGTGCAACTCCTCCCGATCCAACGGTTTTCGGGATTTCTGCTCCAAATCTGATGGCTCAGATCACTTCCTCGCACGTCTACTCCTGCGCTTAACCCCTGCGCAACTTCTCCAGATCCAACTGCTGACAAGTAATTGGGACCGAGATCTAACGGTCTAGATTCATTCTTTTGGGTCTTGGGATTTACGATCCCAATTTCTCATTGCTCACTATGATAGAGGACAAAGGGGCAAGGTATGTAATGCCTGCATTACTTTCGTCAATCTAATGGTCGTGAATGACTATGGGTCCTTCAAAAATATCTCATCCGTCGACTTGTCACTTCTCGCAACACTACTATCTTGGAACCTTAATAGGATCGTTCCTCCTCGTGTAGGGTTAATAAGGTCTGTGCATTCGAGTTCTTGTTCTGGGTTCTTGGTGAACCTTTCCAAGGAGGGAATATCAGTGAAGAGATCCCTACCGGGGCATCCCCGGAGACAGATAAAGGGAGACAACTTCCCAAGAACGGCTGGGCATGACTAGATTCGTTTTATCGACGTAAGTCACGCATGGCTTCCTCTATTACGAGCATATGCCCATTAATTATTAACAAAAACACTACACAGATACCCTTACACAAATTGTTCACAATTTCACAATGCTACAAGTATATGTATGTCGGTATATGAATTCCAAGATATAATACATAAAATACTTATCAGAAATAACTTCAGCAATGGAAGCAACTGCTGAGAGGGGTGCTCGTTTCCACCCAATCGTAGGCGTAGCGACTCCTACTGGATTTACCACTAGCCACCCCCGA
>JZKD02S1677772.1:108327-124048 GCA_000966675.3 Picea glauca
TGGACTAAAGAAGAGGGTTTCCAAGCCCATGGGATATTGAAGAGGTGGGTTGTCAGGCCCGTGAGAAATCTCTCAAGGTGAGAGAATTGTTGGGAATTGATTTTTGAAGGTCTAAACTGCAACTACAGGGCTCTGAGATTTCTTGTCTGGTTTATTGTTGAAGCCCAAAAAGGAGGTGGGGAAACTGAAGGACTGTTGAGAAGAGAAGGGGTACACTTCCTGGGGTGGGACAGAAATGTGGGGAATGAGGGATGGTAGGTTGTTAGTTTGAGTTGGCACCCGTGACTAAGTCTTTTCCGTTGTCTATGACACATCACCCTGGTTAGGAATCCCTTTACCTAGGTGGAGTTTAGTCCCAGCTCGAGGATGACCCACTACTGAGAGTGATGAGCAGTTTCGTCTAAGGTTGTGAGGTTCGTGGAAGGTATACACGTAGGCTGTGATATTATTACCAAGATAAGTGTCAATTGTGTGATAAATTACATGCTGCATTATTATTTACGTGTTTATTTTTATGGGTTTATCCTATGTGTGGTTTATAATTATCTTTATATTTATGGGTATTGTCTATATATGTTGCATGTATATGTTTACTATTATTTCAATATGAATTCGTGCATTTACAGGATGTATTTGTCTGTTTATGTTTTATATATAAATTTCCGCAAGAGTTCTATGTGTATATGTTTTAATTGTATGCAGTTCAAAAATTTATGTGGCATAGCTCAGTTGGATGCTCGGTATGTTACAGTATGTTGAGCAGAGAATAAAAGCATTTTATGGAGTAGCATGGCCCAACATGGGTGGCCAGGGATGTTACAGATAAGTGGGACACTTATCCGATAAGGGATAAGTGTGTTTGGGATTATAGCCCAACGTCCCATGTGGAGAGTACATGAGGACATGTCAAGGGAGTTGACCTTTGACATCTCACACTATGGGAGTTGACCCTAATGTTTCTATAGGGTGTAGCCTCTAGAAGTCCACATGGGAGTTCCATGTGTGACAAACTTTCTCTAAATTGTACTCCTCTGTGATTGAGTTGAGTTGATATGTGAGGACACTTATTCGAGAAGGGATAAGTGCATTTGGGCTTATATCCCAACATCCCATGGAGAGAGCACATGAGGAAATGTCAAGGGAGTTAACCCTCGATGTCACACACTATGGGGAGTTGAACCTAAGTGCTCCTAGAGGAAGTAGCCTCTAGAAGTCCACATGGGAGTTCCATGTGTGACAAACCTTTTTCTACTATTGTGGTTGTGTACCACTGGAAGAGAATGTGTGTCTCTAGACAGTAGTTGTGTACTACTATGGAAATATACCTCCCTAGCTAAGATGGAGTATTGATGTTTCAACATCGGGAAGACCTTCTCCTAGATTGTGCTGCAGACCAAGGGAGATAGGATACATTTATCATAAAGGTGCACTTGTGGTAAATGGGCCCAGACGTAGTCCTTCCTTAACCATGACAATGAATAATATGGACTCGAGGTGCTTGAAGTGCTTTCCACGTGTCAATTAGCATCAAGCCAACATTAACTCACATGTGTGTACTTGTGGTGAATTATCCTAGTGTGGTATTTGTCCTAGTAATGGTGATTTGACAAGGAATAATAAAGACTCAGGATGTTATATGTTATTACATGTGGACCCAAAGTGATTCTAATCTTAGAGAGAGTTAATTGGCTCAGAGGGAGAGCCACAAAAGGAGTTTCTCCTCGGTTCAAGTGGGAGAGAGATGCCTCCCAAGACTGACAAACAAGTGTCATGAGTCTAGGGTGAAGTTTGTATACTTCAAAGACAATCTTGGCATGTTGCAGAATGTATCCTTCGTTGAGAGGGAGTGTTGATGTTTAGACAACATCGGGAAGACATTCTCTTAGAATAATAATTAATAATATAATTATTGATTATTAAATATCATATATAATAAGTAAATGATAATAATAAATAGTTATTGATTATTCAAGGAACGCATCCTTTCATGGATGGTCACCATATGTTCCCTATATATGGAACACTCATCATTGTAATAATATATCGATCATATCTCATATGAAGAAAAAACAACATTGTCTTCTCTTATATATTTTTTTCATTTCTTCTACTTCAATTTCTTCTCTCACAATATGTTGAAATATTGTAACTGCAAAGAATATTGTACTTATTATTGAGTTATTATCTTATATATCAATCCCCTTTTGTGGATTAATCATGTCAGGCTTTGTATAAGACCAAATCCCCTTTTTTGGATTGGTCAAACCCTAATTATATGCTGCTAATTAAGATGTCGCCCCCAAGCCTAATTAAAGTGGTTTTAGCCACTAAGTGAAGAAGTTGGCCCTACTTTATGAAGAGACACCACCCTAGCACCTGCCAACTAGTATAAATAAGAGTGGAAGGCACCTCATTAGCTCACTCACTCAAGTCACTCATCTAGTGTGCACGTTTGAAGGAAGTTATAGATTCTAGTATCTGTAAGAAGGAAGAGAGAGGCACATTGCTCAGTGTTGGATATTCTCTTGTGTTTGGTTTATTATCTTGGCATTGTATTGGTTATCTATATTAAGGAATTTTTTGATGGGTTTTCTACCCCATGAGGGTTTCCCGGGATAAATGTTGTGTACCTTGTGATTGTGTATCTTTCAGTGATCCTGCTTATGCTATTATTGTCTAGTAAATTGAAAATAACTTAATAGATGCTCTAAATTTAACATGGTTTCAAATCTTGACTGAATAGATCACCTTTCACTAGGTTACCAAAAACATCATTGTTGTCGTACAAGAAAATTAGGGCTTTTGTTGGAAGAGAATTTTAGCCTAAAAACTATCTAGGGAAGTGTGCCCTAGCCTAGAGAACTCATTGGCATCTTGAGCGCACCTTTTCAGTGGCCAAAGCCTCTAAAAAGTGAAACCCTAGTTTTCACTAGTATCAGAACCACTACCAGAAGTACTAGTCCAGATTTACGCAGGCCCCATTTCAAGGGGTAAATTTTGGATTTTCAAAAAACAGACTGCACCAGGCTACTCGCCTTAGCCAAGTGCACCTCTTGGTAAGTTCATATTTAATTTCTGAGCACTTTTAATTTTTGGTCATTTTCCCAGCTCTAGGTTAAGATGTTTGCAAGAACCAAGCTTGTTGACAAGTTAGAAGTTTGGATAACTTTTGTGCCTGGAAGTATAGGATTGCACTCATTTTGGGAGAGAATGCCCTTGCAATATTCATCAATGAAAATGTACCAGAACCCGCAGATGATACAACTAAAGCAAAATACCAGAAGGATATGGTTAGGGCCAAAAGAATCATTGCATACTCTATTAAAGACCACTTGATCCCTCAAGTTTCCTCTAAGAATACTCGAAAATAAATGTTTGATGCCCTAACCAGAATGTATGCAGGAAGGAACATTAACCATAAGATGAACTTGAGAACCCAACTCAAGAATACAAAGATGGAGAAAAGAGAAACCGTTCATGACTATTTCTCTCGAGTTTCTCAATTCAAGGAACAAATAGAAGAAATTGGAGACAACCTAGATGAAGATGAATTCATAATGACAAATTTTAATGGTCTCAAAATACCTTGGGATGCATTCATCCAAACTATTTGTGCCAGAAAGGATAAACTCCAATTTGACAGTCTTTGGGAAGAATGTGTTCAAGAAGAAGCAAGAGTAGCTAATTGAGAAGTAGTTATTTTAAGGGATGAAGATCAAGCCCTAGCTGCTCATACTAAATGAGGAAAGATAAAGTCTCACTTCAATAAGGAGACCTACCCACATAAAGAATATCACCCTCCAAGGAGATTCCAAAAGTTTCAGAAAGGTCAAAGAAGAGAAAAGGATTTCTCCTCTTATCAATGTTACCATTGTGACAAGATGGGACATATTGCTAATAATTGTCCATCTATAAGAGAAGAATACAAGAAGAGAAATAAAAAAATACACCATGCCCATGCAGTTGAAGATGATGAGCCACCCACAAAGATGATTAAAGAAAATATTGAAGACTATGTATTATTCTCTTCTCTCTCAGGATTAGTGTCACCTGGAGAGGATACTTGGCTCATAGATAGTTGTGCTTCTAAGAACATGATAGGTCAGAGAGACATTCTCTCTAGCCTTACAGAAAATAATTTTCCCCAGAAAGTTACACTTGGAGATTATTACTAGTACCCTATCAAAGGAGTGGGAGAGTCCACCTACAAACTTGATTCAGGGACCCCAATGAAGATGAAGGATGTTTTATATGTACTAGGTTTGACAAAGAATTTTCTTTCTATCTCAACTTTATATAAGAAAGGTTTCAGGGTTGCATTCATAGATGGTGAAGTCCTTATGTGGCCTAAAAGAAAAACCATAGAATATGCAATTGTTATTGGAACAAAATAAGGTGGCATGTATAAGTTAAAAGGTCACTTAGATGCAGCCTTGACTCACTCCAATGAGAGTCCATGTAAACTTTGGCATAGAAGACTATCTCACATCAACTACAAAGCCTTACCATATGTAAGCAAGGTAGTGACAGGTCTACCGGAATTCAAGGTTGATCATGAAGGTGTGTGCAAGGGATGTGCACAAGGAAAGAACATAAAGAATCCTTTCCCGAAGAGCGATAGTAAAATAGAAGGAATCTTGGATCTCATCCACTCAGATGTATGTGGCCCAATTCCATCAACCTCTCTTAGTGGTTATGTATAGTATGTTCCATTTATCAATGATTATTCTTGCAAGACTTGGGTTTACTTATTGAAATCAAAAGATGAAGTGTTTGGAAAATTCAAGGAATGAAAAGCCTTGATAAAGAATCTCTCTGAAAGAAAAATCAAGATACTCAGGTCAGATAATGGAGGAGAATACACCTCAAAAGAATTTGTAAGTTTTTGAGAGATTCCAGAATTAAGAGGGAGCTCACCACTCCCTACAATCCTCAACAAAATGGTGTAGCAAAAATAAAGAACATAACTATAATGGAAGCATTTAAGACTATGATCCATGATCAAGATCTTCCAATGCACTTATGGGATGAAGCAACATGAACAATAGTGTATGTCCAAAACCGATTGTCGCATAGTGCACTTGGATTCAAAACCCCCGAAGAAATGTTCTCCCGGAAGAAGCCAAAAGTAAGCCATCTCAAGATATTTGGTTGTCCAATGTTTGTACACATTCCAAAAGAGAAGAGAACCAAGCTGGACCCTTTAGGAAATAAGGGAATATTTGTTGGATACTATGAAGTCTCAAAGGCCTTCATAATTTACACACCAGGTTACCATCACATTGAGATCAGGCGAGATGTAACCTTTGATGAATATGAAACACTCAAGAAATCAAGAAGATTCCAGCTTGAAGAAGTATATGAAGAAGAACCTGTAGTTCCCAGAGTTGCAGAACCAGTAAGGGAAGTTACAAATACCCCTGATGATGAGATTCAAGAAGATCATGATATGATAGAATCTCAAGAACCTCCCCAAATGACGATCTCTCACAAGAGAAAGATAGCTTGGGCAAGGGAAATTATTCAAGATGGAGAGAAGTATGGTACCCCATAAGGAACCATGAGACAAATCAAGACACCTAAGCCATTCTCTATTTATATGGCTTTGATGTGTGATCTCATAGAAAAGGAGCCTACTTGCTTTGAAGAAGCCATTCAAAAGAAAGAATGGGAAGATGCCATGACATAAGAATACCAATCAATTATAAAGAATGATGTATGGGAAATAGTTCCCAGACCGACGAGCAAAGATGTGGTATCTTCCAAATGGTTATACAAGATAAAACATGTTGTTGATGGAAGTATTGAAAAACATAAATCAAGGTTTTTAGCTCGTGGATTTTATAAAAAGGAAGGCATTGATTATGAAGAGACGTTTTCTCACATAGCCAGATACACTTCTATCAAAACCATCATAGCTCTTGCAACCAAGATGAAGTGAAAGTTACACCAGATGGATGTGAAAGCAACCTTCTTAAATGGTGTTATTGAAGAAGAAGTGTATATAGAACAACTTCAAGGGTTTGAAGTTGAAGACATAAAAACTCATGTCTGCAGGTTGAANGTATGGGAAATAGTTCCCAGACCGAAGAGAAAAGATGTGGTATCTTCCAAATGGTTATACAAGATAAAACATGTTGTTAATGGAAGTATTGAAAAACATAAATCAAGGTTTTTAGCTCGTGGATTTTATAAAAAGGAAGGCATTGATTATGAAGAGACGTTTTCTCACGTAGCCAGATACACTTCTATCAAAACCATCATAGCTTTTGCAACCAAGATGAAGTGAAAGTTACACCAGATGGATGTGAAAACAACCTTCTTAAATGGTGTTATTGAAGAAGAAGTGTATATAGAACAACTTCAAGGGTTTGAAGTTGAAGACATAAAAACTCATGTCTGCAGGTTGAAGAAGGCTATGTATGGATTGAAGCAAGCTCTTAGAGCTTGGTATGGAAGGATTGAGGTTTCTTGACGAGCTTGGGCTTTACCAAGATTAAAGATGATTCTAACCTTTACTTCAAGGTTATTAATGATGAGCTAGTTATATTGTTGTTGTATGTGGATGACTTATTCTTAACTGGAGAAGAAAATCTCATCACTGATTGCAAGAAGAAACTCGCTATAGATTTTGAGATGAAATACCTATGCCTAATGAATTATTTCTTAGGTCTTGAGGTTTTGCAGAGTCCAGAGGAAGATCTTCCTTAACCAAGGGAAGTATGTAGTTGAAATATTGAAGAGGTTTGATATGTTGGAGTGTAAATCCATGAACACACCCATGGAAACAAAGTTGAACCTCCTAGCTGATACTTTGTCAGAATTGGTTGATGCTACACTATACAAACATATCATTGGATCGTTGATGTATTTGTCGAACACTAGGCCAGATATATATTTTGCTGTGAACACCTTGAGTCATTATCTGATAGACCCAGACGTGTTCACCTTATTGTTGCAAAACATGTGATGAGATGCCTTAAGGGTACGTTGGACTTTGGTCTCTATTATAATGGAGATCATGACTTCAGAATGATTGGTTATACCAATTTAGATTGGGCTGGAAGTGTTTCTAACAAAAAGAGCACTTCGAGATGTTGTTTAAGTCTGGGATCAGCCATGACTTCATGGGAGAGTAGGAAGCAATCCAATATTTCTCTCATCACAACAGAAGATGAATACATTGTTGCATGTTCGACCAGTTGTGAAGCCATATGGCTTCAAAAGTTGTTGATATGTCTATTTGATCCGGAGATGGAAGCAACCATGATTCTATGTGATAACTAGAGTTTCATAAAGATGACAAAGAACCATGTTTTCCATGACAAGTCAAAGAACATAGAAATTCGATATCACTACATTTGTGATATGGTGCAGAGGGGAGCTATAAAGCTCCAATACATTGGCACAAATGAGCAGGTTGTATATGTGTTGACCAAGCCTCTATCTCGTGTAAATTTTGAGCACTTTAGAGACAAGATTGGTATAGTCCAAAAGGATCTCCCTCAAAAGGGGGAGTGATGTTGATGATACTATGGTATCCTGACCAACAACAAGTAGCTTAGTTAGGATTTTATATCCTAGGGGATTGATCATCCCTGGATAGATCTTGAAGGTCCAGTATTGGCGGTCTGTCAGAGTACCTATGCATGTATATGCCAGTTGTGGTCATTAGTGGTAGCTATGTTAGGATTTTTATAATCCTAGGGAACCTTATGACTCCTGGGAAGATCCTGAAGGTCAGGTAAGGATGGTCTGTTAGAGTACCACGTGGTAGATTCCTTAGGATTTTATATCCTAGGGAATCTTATGATTCCTGGGCAGATCCCTAGGGACTGTTAGAGTACCACAAAATGTTGTTACTCCTACCTCATTCTATTGTCCCATGATGATGATGATGATGTTGCCCCGACCTTGTGTTGTGATGTTGTTTCTCAAATCTCGTGCTATGATGTTGTTGCTCCATCCTTGTGTTGTGATGATGTTGCTCCAGCCTCGTGTTGTTGTTGTTGATGTTGTTGATTATAACTTTTATTCTAACTGATGTTGATGTTTCAGGTTCCAACTTCATGTTGTGAACAATGATGATGATGTTGTTCTGGCTCCATACTGTGAACGATGATGATGTTGCCATTCCAACTCCATGTTGTGAATGATGATGATGATACTCCGGCTCCATGTTGTGGATGATGATGTTATTGATGATGATAAAAACTTCTGATTATGTATAGATATGCCAGTCAGTGTTCCAGATGTTGTTGATGTTGTTGCTCTCTCTCTCTCATGATGATGTTGTAGAATACCCTTCTTGTTAAGGGGGAGTGTTGAAATATTGTAACTGCAAATAATATTCTACTTATTATTGAGTTATTATCTTATAGATCAATCCCCTTTTGTGGATTGATTATGTCAAGATTTGTATAAGATCAAATCCCCTTTTGTGGATTGGTCAAACCCTAATTATATGTTGCTAATTAAGAAGTCGCCCCCCAGGCCTAATTAAAGTGGTTTTAGTCACTAAGTGAAGAAGTCGGCCCTGCTTGATGAAGAGACACCACCCTAGCACATGATATGTAGTATAAATAAGAGTGGGAGGTGCATCATTACCTCATTCACTCAAGTCACTCATCTAGTGCACAAGTTTGAAGGAAGTTGCAGTTGGAAGTTGTCAGAAGAAGGAAGAGAGATGTGCATTGCTCAATGTTGGATATTCTCTTGTGTTTGGTTTATTATCTTGGCATTGTATTGGCTATCTATATTAAGGAATTTTTTGTTGGGTTTTCTCCTCTATGAGGGTTTCCAAGGATAAATGTTGTGCACCTTGTGATTGTGTATCTTTCAGTGATCCTGCTTATGCTATTATTGTCTAGTAAATTGAAAAGAACTTAATATCAACTCTAAATTTAACACAATAGACATTGTTGGATGGAAATCTATGCATTTTCTTCTATCCATCCTCTCATGGTGGTAAAAATTCTAATTTCCATATTCATTGTGATGGGGTTATCATGACTATGTTGTACCTTTCCAAATATAATGTTGTTGGCGACGAAAGTCACTCCTGGATTGCTAGCAGGAGTAGAGCCCAACGCCCATCAGTTTTATGTCACGATTGTTTATAGATGGGTGATCGAATGGAGGGAAACTCAAAACAATAGCGTTCCAACTCTGAAACTAGGCCAGGTATGCATGATCAAGTGAGGTCTTGCGTAAACTTTAGACAGTGAGCTATAGTAAAGGGCGAATAGGCGGAAGACTTATATAAGAGAAAAGCGAAGGTCTATTATAAACAACGGGTTTCTAACAGACTGAGGAAGAAGACGTCCAAATGCGATATCATCTTACATTCAAACACAAAGCCAGAGAATGCAGCAATGCAACCATAAATCTTTTATCATAACATAACCGTAATAACTCGCGTGAATCAGTCAATCACGAACTCTCTTAGCATGAGACGAAAATTAGATGGAGTGAGAAGAACTGTCTGTCATAAAACAAGAAATCTCATATACAGATGCATAAGATGAAAGCTAGAATAGCTGTTAAAACTTTACAGTAGGGAGCTCTGCTCTACCATCCATCCCTATAAAAATGGCGAAAACGCCTTCATATACTCAAGAAAACAACAACAACAAAATTGAGATGCTGCATTAAACACATTACCTCTGCCTGGCTTCTGACAATCTGCAACTGCCGTCTCTGAATGATCGTGCAACTACGACAGATGTAATTGAACTCCTGACAGTTCCATGGACGAATCGACGTGCTTTAATTCGGTGCCGGACTTTCCCATTATGGTGGAGATGATGTCTAACCATCACCAACTACCTCAATAACTGCTTCATGGGGATTGAGAACGACTCAGCCAACTCGACACTTCTACGACGTGGAAGACCCCTCGTACTGCCACCTGGATTAACTGAACGGCCCGATGAATAGCGCGGAGGCCAACATGAAGGGTTGGGCGGAGCAGGGGAGTGGTGGTGCCGAAACCGTGGGGGGGGGGGGATTAAGAAGCAATGAGGTGTGAGAGAGGCAGTAGAGGAAGACACATGGCGGAAGGAAATAAGTGATGGGAGCAGGGGATGAGATATAACAGGTGCGCATTGATGGGAGGATGACATGGAAAGGAGCGGGACACATGGCAGGCGGTGAGTGGATGATGAGGTGGGAAAGGAACCACACGGACTAAAGAGTGGAGAAGGACAGATGACACATGGCAACAGGGGAGAGGCAGCTCTGGAGGATGACATAACAGGGGGGAGGGCCCACGTTGGTTAAAAATAGAGCAGCTAAGAAGGATGGGATCTTGCGAGCGTCGTTGATTCGGGCGCTTAGATATCGGCCGTTGGGAAGCTGCGGGCCCGATTCCGGACCCCCCCCCCTCTACTTAAAGGTAGAAAGGAAGGGGGGTCCGAAATTTCCTTGGGCGTCGTTGATCCGGGCGCTCCGATAAGGACCGTTGAAGATATGCGCCCTCGATTCCGGAACCCCCCCCTCCGCTTAAAGGTAGAAAGGCGGGGGGGGGTCTGGAATCTGATACACGTCGTTGATCTAGGCATTTCGATCATGGCCGTCCAAAATTGTTGACCGCTTAATCACAAGCGCATTTGTGCCCCGAGCTTATAGTAAATGGGTTTTTCACCCACTCCTTCGCATTCTAACCCCCCTTACCAGAAATGTCGCTAACATTAGGCTCCATGGGGGATAGAGTCGTCCCTATGATGCTCTAAGAACACTTTTGCAGATTCAGTGCCTTGTTGTTGGGCTATGAAGTCATTTATTAAGCTGAAAACAAAACAATATCTACAAAAACAAAAGAGCCGACTGCGGCTCACAAAAAACATTTCTTCAAGAAATGCCCATTTACTGGACCGTTAAAAACTTCTTTGCCTTCCAGATTCTGCAACCTGTAAGTGTTGTTTGAAAATACTTCAAGGATCTTGAAAGGCCCAAACCAGAGGGCATCAAACTTATCGTGCTTACCCTTGTCCTGCCTGGGTGCATCCCATTTGAGCACCAGATCACCCTGCTCGAATTCTTTCTTTCTGCTCTTCCTGTCGAAATCCTGCTTGATCTTCTATTGATAATTATAGGCCCTGTTCATGACCTACTCTCTGATCTACTGCACTTCCACCATCTGATGAATTCTTCTGACCATATTGTCAGGCTCTCCTTCAAGATCCTGGAGGAATTTTTCCACAGATAAGGCGAGCTGAGTAGGGAAAACGACCTTTGTTCCATAAACCAGTTGGAAAGGTGAGATGCCCAGGGTCTTCTTTGTTGTCACTCGGTCAGCCCATAGAGCAAATTTGAGTTTTGAATCCCAGGCCCTTTTATTGTCTTCCAGCAATTTCTTAATGAGCTTGATCAGGCTTTTATTGGAAGATTCTGCCAGTCCATTTCCTTGAGGATAATAGGGAGTAGAGTGAATCAGTGAAATCTCAAACTGTTCACAGAACTTGACCAGAGGCTCAGACCTGAAGGGGGTGGCGTTATCAGTGACAATTCTNGTATGGGAAATAGTTCCCAGACCGAAGAGAAAAGATGTGGTATCTTCCAAATGGTTATACAAGATAAAACATGTTGTTAATGGAAGTATTGAAAAACATAAATCAAGGTTTTTAGCTCGTGGATTTTATAAAAAGGAAGGCATTGATTATGAAGAGACGTTTTCTCACGTAGCCAGATACACTTCTATCAAAACCATCATAGCTTTTGCAACCAAGATGAAGTGAAAGTTACACCAGATGGATGTGAAAACAACCTTCTTAAATGGTGTTATTGAAGAAGAAGTGTATATAGAACAACTTCAAGGGTTTGAAGTTGAAGACATAAAAACTCATGTCTGCAGGTTGAAGAAGGCTATGTATGGATTGAAGCAAGCTCTTAGAGCTTGGTATGGAAGGATTGAGGTTTCTTGACGAGCTTGGGCTTTACCAAGATTAAAGATGATTCTAACCTTTACTTCAAGGTTATTAATGATGAGCTAGTTATATTGTTGTTGTATGTGGATGACTTATTCTTAACTGGAGAAGAAAATCTCATCACTGATTGCAAGAAGAAACTCGCTATAGATTTTGAGATGAAATACCTATGCCTAATGAATTATTTCTTAGGTCTTGAGGTTTTGCAGAGTCCAGAGGAAGATCTTCCTTAACCAAGGGAAGTATGTAGTTGAAATATTGAAGAGGTTTGATATGTTGGAGTGTAAATCCATGAACACACCCATGGAAACAAAGTTGAACCTCCTAGCTGATACTTTGTCAGAATTGGTTGATGCTACACTATACAAACATATCATTGGATCGTTGATGTATTTGTCGAACACTAGGCCAGATATATATTTTGCTGTGAACACCTTGAGTCATTATCTGATAGACCCAGACGTGTTCACCTTATTGTTGCAAAACATGTGATGAGATGCCTTAAGGGTACGTTGGACTTTGGTCTCTATTATAATGGAGATCATGACTTCAGAATGATTGGTTATACCAATTTAGATTGGGCTGGAAGTGTTTCTAACAAAAAGAGCACTTCGAGATGTTGTTTAAGTCTGGGATCAGCCATGACTTCATGGGAGAGTAGGAAGCAATCCAATATTTCTCTCATCACAACAGAAGATGAATACATTGTTGCATGTTCGACCAGTTGTGAAGCCATATGGCTTCAAAAGTTGTTGATATGTCTATTTGATCCGGAGATGGAAGCAACCATGATTCTATGTGATAACTAGAGTTTCATAAAGATGACAAAGAACCATGTTTTCCATGACAAGTCAAAGAACATAGAAATTCGATATCACTACATTTGTGATATGGTGCAGAGGGGAGCTATAAAGCTCCAATACATTGGCACAAATGAGCAGGTTGTATATGTGTTGACCAAGCCTCTATCTCGTGTAAATTTTGAGCACTTTAGAGACAAGATTGGTATAGTCCAAAAGGATCTCCCTCAAAAGGGGGAGTGATGTTGATGATACTATGGTATCCTGACCAACAACAAGTAGCTTAGTTAGGATTTTATATCCTAGGGGATTGATCATCCCTGGATAGATCTTGAAGGTCCAGTATTGGCGGTCTGTCAGAGTACCTATGCATGTATATGCCAGTTGTGGTCATTAGTGGTAGCTATGTTAGGATTTTTATAATCCTAGGGAACCTTATGACTCCTGGGAAGATCCTGAAGGTCAGGTAAGGATGGTCTGTTAGAGTACCACGTGGTAGATTCCTTAGGATTTTATATCCTAGGGAATCTTATGATTCCTGGGCAGATCCCTAGGGACTGTTAGAGTACCACAAAATGTTGTTACTCCTACCTCATTCTATTGTCCCATGATGATGATGATGATGTTGCCCCGACCTTGTGTTGTGATGTTGTTTCTCAAATCTCGTGCTATGATGTTGTTGCTCCATCCTTGTGTTGTGATGATGTTGCTCCAGCCTCGTGTTGTTGTTGTTGATGTTGTTGATTATAACTTTTATTCTAACTGATGTTGATGTTTCAGGTTCCAACTTCATGTTGTGAACAATGATGATGATGTTGTTCTGGCTCCATACTGTGAACGATGATGATGTTGCCATTCCAACTCCATGTTGTGAATGATGATGATGATACTCCGGCTCCATGTTGTGGATGATGATGTTATTGATGATGATAAAAACTTCTGATTATGTATAGATATGCCAGTCAGTGTTCCAGATGTTGTTGATGTTGTTGCTCTCTCTCTCTCATGATGATGTTGTAGAATACCCTTCTTGTTAAGGGGGAGTGTTGAAATATTGTAACTGCAAATAATATTCTACTTATTATTGAGTTATTATCTTATAGATCAATCCCCTTTTGTGGATTGATTATGTCAAGATTTGTATAAGATCAAATCCCCTTTTGTGGATTGGTCAAACCCTAATTATATGTTGCTAATTAAGAAGTCGCCCCCCAGGCCTAATTAAAGTGGTTTTAGTCACTAAGTGAAGAAGTCGGCCCTGCTTGATGAAGAGACACCACCCTAGCACATGATATGTAGTATAAATAAGAGTGGGAGGTGCATCATTACCTCATTCACTCAAGTCACTCATCTAGTGCACAAGTTTGAAGGAAGTTGCAGTTGGAAGTTGTCAGAAGAAGGAAGAGAGATGTGCATTGCTCAATGTTGGATATTCTCTTGTGTTTGGTTTATTATCTTGGCATTGTATTGGCTATCTATATTAAGGAATTTTTTGTTGGGTTTTCTCCTCTATGAGGGTTTCCAAGGATAAATGTTGTGCACCTTGTGATTGTGTATCTTTCAGTGATCCTGCTTATGCTATTATTGTCTAGTAAATTGAAAAGAACTTAATATCAACTCTAAATTTAACACAATAGACATTGTTGGATGGAAATCTATGCATTTTCTTCTATCCATCCTCTCATGGTGGTAAAAATTCTAATTTCCATATTCATTGTGATGGGGTTATCATGACTATGTTGTACCTTTCCAAATATAATGTTGTTGGCGACGAAAGTCACTCCTGGATTGCTAGCAGGAGTAGAGCCCAACGCCCATCAGTTTTATGTCACGATTGTTTATAGATGGGTGATCGAATGGAGGGAAACTCAAAACAATAGCGTTCCAACTCTGAAACTAGGCCAGGTATGCATGATCAAGTGAGGTCTTGCGTAAACTTTAGACAGTGAGCTATAGTAAAGGGCGAATAGGCGGAAGACTTATATAAGAGAAAAGCGAAGGTCTATTATAAACAACGGGTTTCTAACAGACTGAGGAAGAAGACGTCCAAATGCGATATCATCTTACATTCAAACACAAAGCCAGAGAATGCAGCAATGCAACCATAAATCTTTTATCATAACATAACCGTAATAACTCGCGTGAATCAGTCAATCACGAACTCTCTTAGCATGAGACGAAAATTAGATGGAGTGAGAAGAACTGTCTGTCATAAAACAAGAAATCTCATATACAGATGCATAAGATGAAAGCTAGAATAGCTGTTAAAAATTTACAGTAGGGAGCTCTGCTCTACCATCCATCCCTACAAAAATGGCGAAAACGCCTTCATATACTCAAGAAAACAACAACAACAAAATCGAGACGCTGCATTAAACACATTACCTCTGCCTGGCTTCTGACAATTTGCAACTGCCATCTCTGAATGATCGTGCAACTACGACAGATGTAATTGAACTCCTGACAGTTCCATGGACGAATCGACGTGCTTTAATTCGGTGCCGGACTTTCCCATTATGGTGGAGATGATGTATAACCATCACCAACTACCTCAATAACTGCTTCATGGGGATTGAGAACGACTCAACCAACTCGACACTTCTACGACGTGGAAGACCCCTCGTATTGCCACCTGGATTAACTGAACGGCCCGATGAATAGCGCGGAGGCCAGCATGAAGGGTTGAGCGCAGAAGGGGAGTGGTGGTGCTGAAACCGTGGGGGGGGGGAATTAAGAAGCAATGAGGTGTGAGAGAGGCGGCAGAGGAAGACACATGGCGGAAGGAAATAAGTGATGGGAGCAGGGGATGAGATATAACAGGTGTGCATTGATGGGAGGCTGACATGGAAAGGAGCGGGACACATGGCAGGTGGTGAGTGGATGATGAGGTGGGAAAGGAACCACACGGAATAAAGAGTGGAGAAGGACAGATGACACATGGAAACATGGGAGAGGCAGCTCCGGAGGATGACATAACAGGGGGGAGGGCCCACG